>JACEGR010003867.1:0-96905 GCA_014170235.1 Listronotus bonariensis | reverse complement strand
TGACACATGAGAATTTACCATGGCAACTACTATTTTACTTACTTGAACGCTCTTATATGATGTTATAAGTGGTATCATCATATGATAGCCAGGATAGCTCATTGTAGGCAGCAGCGCACCACCCTCAAAAGTTTATATAATAGTTATTAAATTAGAACACAAAAATGGGGCTAACTTACTCGAAAATAAATTCCTACATGCCCTTCTTCTATTCTATGCAGGGAATAATTGGATATCAAAAATATAAATGTTAAAACGCCGCCAATTAAGGCATGTTCTAAAATTGAACTGTAGCTTATTACAGGCATAGCACTTTCAGCTCCTTTACTTCATTCCAAGTAAAAAAGTTATAATTTATTTATGTAAAAGTAAACTTATTGAAAATCTTTAATACCACATTAATATTTTATTAAATTTCCATGGTGACATCACTTTGATGCAGCTTAAAACAAACTTTAAAAACCCAATAAATTAGCACTTAAAATTCGATTTTTTTGTTAGTTTTTGTGAGGTTAGGAGAAATTGACAGGTAAGAGTTTAGTTTGGATAGGGCTGTGTAATTTATATCGATATATCAGTAATATCGATGTGCACGTTTACCTCATTAAGCTGGCTGTCCATGAGAGCGGTTTTCCGCTCGCGGATGATAATTCAGCGTTGGTGATTGGTTAGTGCAAATTTAAAATGCTTTTCCAGCCCATTACAACGCTGAATTATTATCCGCGAGCGGAAAACCGCTCTCATGGACAGCCGGCTTACAGAGTTGGGTAGTATTCGAATACTTGGTATTCTGAATACTATTCAGAATACATTTGTGCGGTATTCCAATAAAATTCGAATAGATTTATGTGTTTGATATTCGGTATTCGACGGAATGGTAATTTTCTAGAAACCGGCTGCAACTCCGATTTTGACGAAATTTGATATACGGGGTTTTGTGGGGCGCTGATCACGAATCTGAAAGAATTATTTGGCGGTCGCGTTTCGTTCTCGAGATATCCATCATCAAAGTTGATATTTGAACTAACCTTATTTTCACTATATTCCCCCTTCTTGCACACAATTCTTGATTTAAGCTAAGTGTCACACAATATTTGATTTTCACCTTTAAAACCCCGTTTTTCTACGTTTTTACATTATTTTTGAATTAAACTGCGTGGCTTTTCTTTGATAATCCGGCAACCATACATACACATAGGGCTTCATGGCAAACTGGGATTAAAATGATTCAAAGTATAGCTATGCAGTTTAATGCAAAAATAATGTAAAAACGTAGAAAAACGGGGTTTTAAAAGGTGAAAATCAAATATTGTGTGACACTTTAGCTTTAAATCAAGAATTGTGTGCAAAAAGAAGGGGGAATATAGTGAAAATAAGCTTAGTTCAAATTTGAACTTTGATGATGGATATCTCGAGAACGAAACGCGACCGCCAAATAATTCTTTCAGATTCGTGATCAGCGCCCCAAAACCCCCGTATACCAAATTTCGTCAAAATCGGAGTTGCAGCCGGTTTCTAAAAATTACCGACGGAATACTTTTTTGGTCAGTATTCGGTATTCTTTATTCTGAATATCATTTTTGAATATTCTGGTATTCGAATACTGGTATTCGAGTACTGGTATTCGAATACCGGTATTCGAATACTGATATTCAAATACCTATATTCTGGTATTCAAATCCTGAATTTAAATACTGTTTGCCAATTTTATGAATATTACGTTACTTTTTATGCATCTTAAGCGGGTTAAAACATGTTCGCGGTGGTTTTGCCGACGACGGGGTAAAATTTGATATAAGTCATATATATCATCATTTGTAAACTAACAGTTTAGGAAGTTAGTTTTACAAATTAAAAAAAAAATGTAATTCAATATGTTTTTAAACCTTGATCTGTTGTTTCTATGGTCCTAATAGGTAAGTAATTTTGAACAGAAATACATTTATTTTTGAAAACAAAAATATATTTAAATTAGTTATTTTAACTTCTTTGGGGTTTTGCTATTTAAGAAAACAAGTAGTTTGGTACAACCAACGATCTATTTTATTTTTTAAATAAAATATATCATTGGTACAACATATAAAAAGTGACATTGCAAACTATGTTTTCCATGTATTAGGTTAGACTAATATGTATTTATCTCCATTTTACACAAAAGGGATGTGTATAATAAATTTTATTATGTCAGTTTAAATCATGACTTTCTGGTAAATCCTAGATAGTACGTACATGTATCCCTATTAACAAAGTCAAGTCAATAGTTTAAAAAATAGATAAGTTATTTTTGGAAAATGTGGGAGACGTCTTGTATGCTTGAAATTATTCGTTTTTAAACAAGAACAAGGTACGCCACTGCATTTTTGTTGTGGAAAAACGTAGAAAAATAAGAATGAGTTGCTTTTTCAAGAGAAAGGAGATTTATTTTGCTCTTCAGTATTCATGAATACCCAATCGTGGTATTCATGAATACCGAGTATTCGAATACTTTTTTTTGTAAGTATTCGAAAATATTCGGTATTCGAATACTTTTTTATGGTATTCGTATTCGAATACCAAATTTCAGTATTCGACCCAACTCTGCCGGCTTAAAGCTGGCTGTCCATGAGAGCGGTTTCAGCGGCACACTATAGGTTATTCACGTAAAGAAAGTAACAGTCGCATATGAGTTAAACATTTTAATTTGGGTAATTATCAAGGTTAGTTTATATTTATAAAGTTGCGACACATCCTCAACTTTTAGGCGGTTTGAGGTCGGGGACGCAAGGAAGGGCACTCCACGGAGAAAAGTTGGCAAGACTGGGTAAAATAAAAAATGATGATCAATCCAGTGGCGTCCAGAATTTGCGCATTTTATTTTGCATTGTTTTGGAAGTGATATTTGTTGAAAGATATAATTCGAAATGTTTTTTTATTTAAAGTAAAAGAATTTACAACTTAATAATAATTAAAAACTGTTGTGTAAACGGTTGTTCTACTAATACAATAAACTGTATATCTCCGGCACTGAACAACATGGCCGAAAAATGGGAGATGTGACGTCATAACACGTCAAAGCAATATGGCCGAATGTCGCGACCCTATATAGACCGACTTTGGGTAATTATTTACAAATCGGGACCGTTGTCGATTTTATTGAAATTTGACCTAGGGTTCTTTTGGGACGCACTTATCTAAAAGAAAACGGACCCTCATTGGGAATTGGGACATCAATACCTATTGCGAGTTTTGTTCCGTTATTTTATTTCTTACTACAGCTCTCTATTACAGCACAACTTGTCCTATATTTATGCAATCACCAATGCAGCTATGAAAATTTAAATAACTGTTTTGACTTTACGCATTTACTTCTTTTTCAGCTTTTTCTGGAATGTAGTAAAAATAATAAAGTTTTTATATTTCAGAGCAACAAACATAACAGAACGCTTATTTTACAAACCTAAATAAATAATTTATTTCAAGTTTTCAATCATAACTATGGTGACCTAGAAGAAGGTGTGTAAACGATATCGGTATTATTTGAAAAAAACGGGCTCAATTTTCAGCGTTTCTATTAAAAAACAATAGAGGCGTTCGGGATGACTTAAGACATTAAAACAGCGTTGCCAAGCATAATAATATGTGGTAGAATTTATCCCATTTTTTTACTCAAATTTAATAATTAGTTAGGTACTGTCGGAGCCGGTGCACAAAGGATACGCTTTCAGTTTGCTCCCGGCTCATAGGAGGACTAGTTTCAGAGGTAGGCAGAAAAGAAACGAAAACCATAGGCTCCCACCGAACGCTTGGGGCAACAGTGTTAAGCAGACCACCGGCTTAACGTCTGAGGGTGTACCGCGAATCTGCGAGTTTGCTATCTGGACAGGAGTACCTTCGAGGTAATGGGCGAATATGATTTGTCCTATGGTTGCAAGTTCCGTGTACTTGGCGATGACTAAAACTTTTAGTTTATCTTTACATTTTTGTCTTAATTAACTAACAATTTTTCTAGAGCTTGGTTACTCCATTATTTACCTTCTAAGCAAAACGATGTAGGGTGGAACATCGCTTTAAATTTGTTGTTAAATTATTTAAAAAATAATGTTGCTTGTGTATTACTTTTTAAATAATTGTGTGTATGTAATATGGTCAGGTTTATTTTATGCTTTAAGTTGTATAGTTTTAGTTTTTTTTAACCTATTAATTCTTATTTACAAAGTATTGTCCAAGATTTTAAACCAAGCAATTACTTGCTAACTTTCTCTACTATCATATTGTTTTATTTACAACAAATTTTTGGTAAACTTTAAAAGTTTTATTTTTTAAATACGTTTAAACTAAAAAAGATCTAGATCTTTTTAAAATCTGCAGTTAACTCTCATTATTTTTTACAGTATTCACATATTTACTATCACACTTTTTGGGGTTTCTAACTTCCATTTTTTTAACTACACATTTATTCACACACAATTAAAGGGTGGCTTCGGCAAGTAATGTATTAAATTTCCATGGTCGTATTTTTTAGAAATATTTTAATGAAACTATATTAAATGTTTTGTTTTAATATCTAGTCATCTTACTTTTTTTAAACATATCTTGGCTTGTGTGGTACTTTTTAAATAATTGTTTTTTAAATGTTGTCTCTTAAATATGATCCCTCCTGTGTAAATTTTAATGAATGAAAACATTGTTTAATTTAAATTTTGCATACATTAATCAATGTTATTATTAGTGTTTTAAAATTTGTCGAACAACTGTGTGCAACAAATAAAGCTGGTCCATAACAGTGATGGCGAACCTTTCATATCAATGTGCCATTTATGTACCAAAATGCAAAATCATGCCCTATGCTTGCCATATGAAATACTTTTAAGTCATTTTAAAAAGCAAAAAAAAGGTCATCTGCTTTAAAATAATGTCCTAGGCGTGCTGTCTTTTACTTAAAACTAGTATCCTTTGCTCCTTCCGCCCGCTGTATAAGAAAAAGAAAAAAAACCACCCTCGCGTGCCCAAAATTTTACGTCGCGTGCCATTGGTTCGCCATCCCTGGTCTATAATCATGGAAACGTTGTTTCCACGTAATCATTGATAATTTGTTTTATAAAAAATTGGAATTAAATATTAATATTTACGTGAAAAAACGAATCTATGATAACGGACCAATGTAGTTCCAGTAATAATTCTTGTGGTACCTTTTATTATTTTCTTTCATCCATTAAATAAAATGGTAAATTGTGTCAGTTATTTTTATTCAATATATTGTTGCGTTTTCTTTTTTTTTTTTATTTAATAAAGAGTAAGAAATTTGCGTTTGAATTACCGTTCCGTTAAAGAACTATAGAGCCCTATTTTTTTAGCAAGCCCTAGTTTAGGCAACCAGATATACAAGCAGCTGTATATTTGGTTGCCTATAACTATAGAAAGTTACAACATTATTATATTGTGTTCACCATTTTGGCAAAAATTAAATAATTATTTAGTTTTATTTATACGCATCTTGTAAAAACGTTTGCATCGAATCCTTTCAAAAAATGCTCACGCGTCGATCTCGCCATAGATTAATATAGCTATTTGATCTCACTTTAGGCTGTCTTCTTTCCAACTTTAATTTATCGCTCAGCCGCGCACCGCTTGTATCGTAGCCAAAGCCCAATAAGTTATTCTTTTTTTTTTACATAAAAATAAAACACGAAAATCATACAAATCATAGATAGATGCAGTAGAATAAACTTTTATTATTTTTTTATATACTTTGGCTGCCGCTACTGAACAACTGATTGTTGTCTGATATGTTATTTATAAATTCGGTGCATGAGCAAATCATATTAAAGATAAACGAAGGGCTACCGTATACTTTCAATTTACAGACCCACATAATTGACTGCATTTGCAAGTCAGGCAACCGTACTTTTAATTCACAAAGAAACATATTCGACTGCAGTTGTAAAAGGGGTACCGTACTTTTAATTTACAGAGAACCATAGTCGACTGCATTTGCCAAGCGGACTACCGTACTTTCATTTCCCAGAGAAACATAGTCGACTGTAGTTGTAAGAGAGGTACCGTACTTTTAATTTACAGAGAACCAGAATCGACAGCATTTGCAAAGCGAGCTACCGTACTTTTATTTCACAGAGAAACGTAATTGACTGCTGTTGTAAGGGGGTACCGTACTTTAAACTATGGAAGCCCGCTTTGCAAATGAAATCGACTATGTTTGTCTGCAAATTGAAAGTACGGTAGCCTGTTTTGCAAATGCAGTCGACCATGCTTCTTTGTGACCTAAAAGTACGGTAACCTTGCATCTACAATCGACTATGCCTAGAGAATCCGTCTCTCCTTCGTCCTCTTATCAACAGTGGAGACGTTTGGCAATCCTAGATATCAGTATTATTAATTAACACGTGAAAAAACGGATCTATGATTATATTCTCATGTGGTTCATTGAACAAGGCATATCTTCACAATGAGGATGGCTGTACTGTTTATTTTTTCCGTATTTTTGTATTATGTTACATGTTTTTATTATTTAAATTTTTTAGTTTTTATAATATTAATTTACTGGTGTGTATTTTGATTTTCGTGTGTAATAAAATTAGGTTGTAATTATTTCGTTTTATTTACCGTTCCGATATAGAATAAGCGCTAGAGTGATCTAATTATTTTTAAAGTTGAGCGCCAAAGTCGATTGATTCTCATAAAGAAACTCTGGTTGAGCGCTTTATATCATCAGGCAACCAAATATACAAGCAGCCGTATATCTGGTTGCCTATAACTATGGATAACTTTATCAACAGAATAAATACGTTCACCATTTTATCAAGAATAGAGAACTTTATCATTGATGTGACCACAGAAAAAATATAGTTATTTTGTATGTAATGTAACCCCGGGAAATAAATCGTGTCTTTATCACACGCCACCCTTCGCTTCAGAAATAAAATTGATGACCAAAAAGTCCTTTCCTTTTATTGTCGCATCAACATGCGACGCCCCTAGGACGCCCTGGGGCGTCGCGACGCACAGTTTGGGAAGCCCTGGGATAAGGTATATCGTAAAAAGTAAGTAGTAAAGCAACAAAAAAGGATTTACGATTATTCATCTAATCCGAAATGTTTACATGTCGGTATTCACGTGAGATTGTCTCTTTGGTAATTGTCTAGGAAGTGGCAGCAACTCCGATTTTGACGACATTTGGCATAGGGGAAAATAGGGTGGATTCATACAAGGGGCACCTTCATACACTAAGTTTATCTGAAGTTTACGAAGTAAAATAGTTAGGTAAGTGGGTGTGCACAATTTTTATGTATGTTTACAGATTAGTGAAGTTTCAGAATTTTTGGTGCGGTAAGAGCGTGTGCACAACACGAAACGTGTTTTTGTCTTTCATAAGTAATTTCATAACATAACTTTGGACATATTTTATGGCTAGTTACTATTTTTTGGATTAATTATTGCTATTTAATCCTAATCATAATAATAATGAGGCACTGATTTAAAGTGTAAATTAATATAGATGAAGACGGTTTTTCTATTGCATATTTTTTTATTGATTAGCATGTGATGGGGCAGATTCATACACAAGTAATGGGGCACATTCATATGTATGAATGTACCCCTGGCCCTTTAAAAAAAATATTATAAAGGGCCTTTATCATAATTTTTTTAATTACTATTTTTTGTTACACAGACAAATATAGTTATAAATGTTATATGAAGTTGTTTAACTGAAGTAAAGGTTCCATTTTAACGAAAAAAACAGGGTGCTTTATAAACTTTGTGTTGTTAGATGTCAAAGATAAACGATCAGTTTATTTATCAGACATAGTGACGATATTACCACAGATCTTAGGTCATAATCTGTTAATAACATAGGCATATTAATTTTTAGGTTTTGTAAGTTTAGGTATCTTTGTGTTAACTACAGCTATTTTATTTGGTATAATTAATAAAGTATAAGCAATAATTTTTACATTTTGAGAATGTTAGTTTTAATAAATATAACAACAACAATGAATAAATAATAACAACAAATATGAATGTCAATATGTGTCTTTGGTAGATAACCATACATGTAACGTAAAGACCGTTTAATAACACTCATCTGTTCACTCATTGTAACTTTATGTTCATATCACGAACCTATCTCGATGTTAAGTTAAAATAGGAATAAACAAATTTAGATAAAAACTGTTTTTTACTTTTAAATTTTACTATCTGAATAGGTTAGATGAAAATCTGTGTAAAATGATTACATCAAATAAAGTAATAAATTAACATAATGCGAGTTTGGCACTGTACACAGATGGGCCTTTTTTCATCTAACCTATTCATTTGTTTTGTATGTTAAAAAAATGTATTTGTGTTTTTTTATAAGTATGTTTAAAATTAATAATAAACAATAATTATGACGAATAAATAGTGATGTTAATATGCCCCTCCGGGTGGCTTTCCAGTGACGCAAATAGAGCGCTCCCGAGTAGCTCAGGAGCATTTTTTCTACTTTATGGCGTTCCAGTGACGGAAAGTGTTATGCACCTGAGCTACTACGTTTTTCTTTCCCCTTTTGGTTTTTGTGCTTTAAAAGTGTTTTTATGGTTAAGGATGGATTTTTAACAATTATTTGTTTAAACCGGAATTAGATATTAAAAACAGATTATTATTATAAAGCCAAGAAAGGTTAAAAAACGAAATTTTAAAATTTCTTAAATTTTTCTCTCTTTCCTTGTCTAAGGATGCGTTCCAGTGACTAACTTTTTATAGCAGATCAAGAGCTTCAAGCCCTGGAGCGTGAAGCACAAAAATTTTCGTCACTGGAAAGCTACCCTGGTTGTATTATATATGAATGTACCCCACTAATGTGGTACATTCATACATTTAGCCCAATTAACTTAGACTTTTACCTCGCAATCTCACGGAATAAGCTGCATATCTGTACCTACCTTTATTTTGGTACAAAAATACTCTCCCAAAATCCCCTATGATGTCGTGTAAGAAATTCGAAATATGACAGGTCAAATGTCAAAAAAATTTGTTTTCTTTGCGAAAATCTCGTTTCCTTTACTTTTAATTGCATTTATATTTAATAAAAAGTTGTAGAACACAAAATTATTTACAAATTTGATTCTAAGCATTTTTTGTCATACCAACAGATCTGATAATAGAGGGCGCAGAGTGTAAAGCACTTTAGTGTATGTACTTAACTTAGCACGCAATCAATCGTGATATTTAGCAAATACTTAAGTGAAAAAGATGACATATTAAACTAAAAGTTACGATTAATTGCATGCTAAGGTATGTACATACAGTAAAGAGATTTACACTCTTCGTCCTTATTATGGGATCCGTTGGTCTGACAAAAATGCTTAAAATCAAATTTGTAAAGAATTTTGTGTTCTACAACTTTGATAATAAATATAACTGTAAATAACAGTAAAAGAAACAAGATATTCGCAAAAAGCTGATTTTTTGACATTTGACCTGTCATATTTCGAGTTCCTACACGATATCATACGGGATTTTTAGGAGAGTATTTTTTGTACCTAAATTAAGGTATGTACAGATATTTAGCTTATTCTGTAAGTTTCCGAGATTGACCGTTTAATTTGACCAAGATGACTGAAGTAATTATGCTTTTTTTTTGTAAAAGTCCTATAGAAACTCGCTCATGTGAATTTTCAATAATATTAAAGTTCTACTACAATATAAAATAGTTAAGATATCAATGTGTCATAAACTTAAAGAGATATACCTAAAACACGGCATTCCACAAAGCAAAAATATAAAAACTGTATGCAGCCTCCCCACTTTCCCCTAAGGAGGTTTTTTGAGGTGCTGATCACAAATCTGAAAGATTTTTATTAGCAAAGTTGAAAATCAAACTAATTTTAGTTTCACTATATTCTCTTTTCTTTTTTGCACACAAATTAAAAACCCAATTTTCTACGTATTTTAACTTTTTTTTAATTAAATTGCATAGAGTTCACTTTCAATTATAACAAATTATGGTAGAGGCGGTGGAGCAGTGTATGCGTGGTTGCAGCATTTTTAAAGGGAACCTTCGCCATTTATCTGATAAAATGTGTAAAAAACATAGAAAACGGTATTTTAAAAGGTAAAAATCAAATATTGTCAGCTACTATACTTTTAAATAAAGAATTTTGTGCAAAAAGAAGGAAGAATATAGTGAAAATAAGATTATAAGATTTTCACCAATAATGAGGGCTATCTAGAGAACAAAACGTTCCCAAAAATTCTTTCATATCGTGATCAATTCGTCAAAATCAGGAGTTGCCGCAGGTTTCTAGAAAATTCCCAAAATATTAAATAGACATTCGGACTTATATCTAAAATATTACCTTATATACAGGGTTGATATTTCAGTTAATAAAATTCGCAAAGAGTATCTTTCTTTGAAAAAACCAGCAGTTCTGCAAATACTGCTTGGTAGTATCAAAAATCTATTTACATTAAAAAAATAAATCGTTGGTAGTATCGATTTTAGGTTCGTAGATTTATGTTTCTAACAATGGTTGTAATTTTATGTAAACTGGAGTAAAGTTTTATGTAGATTCGTTCCAATAAATGGAATTCATAAAAAAAATCGACAACTAATAGCTACATTTATCTGCAGATCCAGGACCGTACGCAGAAAATTATTTTGGGGAGGGGGCAAAATGACGACAACCAAAAAAAGAACTCCAGGTAAGTAAACAACCCATCTTAAGAGGTCTTTTTGGGCTCCTAGGGGGGTTTAATTACTAATTACCCCCCTTCGTATACGGCTCTATTATAGTGTACACTAGATCTAATATCAAACACCTAATCCAACACTATACCCGATTTACTTAGAAAAACCAGAACTAACTAGTGTACTATAACAGATCTAGACTAAAAAACAGTTACAAAGATGCCACAAGCGTCATACAAATAAAGACGGCAACCAACATCGCTGTCTAAGCGCGTCGTTTACATCGTGTGCGAGAAACAAAAAGGAGAATAATTGAAAGTAAGACAGAAGTGATGACGCCGTGGCATCTTCTCTCCTGGCGAAAACTTTACTAATACTAACTATAAACCAGAAATAATCAGTTTGTAATTTGGGGAATGAAGTATGACTGGTTACTGGTAGTTTGTGTCTCACCCTATACATACATAAATGACCTTTAAATAATCTTCTAATCTCAATTTAAAACTTAAAACAATATAATGTTTTTTAGATACCAAACATGTCTTGTGATTTTGTGTATTTATCGTATTGTTTATATTGGCCTTGTTGACATTTTTTAAAATTAAAGCACTGCAGGGGCTATTAGAGGACATAGTTATACATATTTAAAATAATAACAAAATATTTTGGTAAACTTAAGCGTTATGAGGCGGAAAGCCTAATATCGTAGAATCCAGAAGGTAGTTCTGGTTGGTACGTGGATAGGACTAAAAGTCATTTGGTCAATGATTCACCTATATATTTCATTTTTTAAAACCAAAACATAAAAGTAATTACCCTTCGGTAATCGAGCTAATTTACTTGGCCGTATTTTAATTTGACATTATACGGGTCTAGATGGCAATACAAAAAGCCAGCACAAATGCGCCCTTCAAAGAGGCAGGGCTGTACGGAGGGGGGCAATTGTGGCTTTTTTGTCAGAAATCGGGACGCAAATAGGGTATTAGGGACCTTTTTGTTGGCATTTTGTCCCTCCCAAGACAGACTCAATTTTTTCGGGTAGACTTTTTTCTTACCTTTTTTGCACACCCCCAAGAGCCATTTCTCTGTACGGGCCTGCAAAGAGGTGAAAAAAGAATTGCGCATTATCAAAATGTCGACTGCCGATCAATTGTATTGCCTTTCCGTAGCACGCGGTGATTAGCCGAGGGCACTTATAAAAATTTGCTAATACCCTTCTGAATCCCACTGAAAATCATAAGTAAAAAGGTACTATAACTATAACCAATAACACGAATTATTATTTAATAATATAACACAAAACAATTGTGACCAGTAAGTAGATTTTCCATATTCTATATCAATATACAATGTTACATGATTCAGGTATTTACTTACTGAAAGAATTATAATTCATCCATTACCCATTTGGTTTTATACTTATTTAATTATTATCATTTCCTATTAAAATAACAAAATAATAATGTTATCTCAACTCAAGACAGTTAAAAATTTACATTAAAATATAACTAAACAAAAAACAAATGCATAATTATCCACGTTTTCTCAAGAGAGGTTCCAGTGGGGCCTAGAAGTTAACATTACTTTCAGAGAGCCGGATAATATAAAGATTTAAGAGATCAAATAATATATTAGTAAGAGTGGTATTAATTTATATTGTAGGAACCTGGTATAATCAGAAATAATTAAATTTCTTCTTGAATAAAAATTTTAATTACCTAGAAAAAGCATGAAGTAAGAGCTATACCGGGTGTCAACAAATCTATTAGACAAGCCATAACTTCAGATTATTAAACATATTGAAATAAAACTTGATATAGGTAATGGTATAGGAAGAGTGAAGTTTTTCCATGTTATTTACTTTCCAGTCACTTCCTGTTTACACCCGGAAATTACTTTAAATATAAATTTCTAAATGAATCATCCTGTATATTTGAACATTTGCTAGATTTCTGACACAATTCTAAATAAGAATGTGACAAAAAAGTTTATACGTCAATTAATTGTTTTTTAAGTTTTTTTTTTTAATATTGTATCTAGGTAGCCATATTCCTTTAATTATGTCTTTATTTTTAATCTGACCCCAAATAAATTGGTATCGTTAGATTGTTAAAAAATCCTGTTTTCAAAAAGTACTTGTCTACAAAAGGGTTGCCATTTGACACGTCATTTTGCAAACTTGTTTTATTCCTATCTTTTATACTAATAGGTACTAAAAGATTGCGATTGTATTTTCCACCATTACCTGGGATCTTTAAATTAATTTGCTTCCAGTCAAGAGTCAAGGCAACCTAGATGCAGTATTAAAAATGGCTTAAAAAATGAAGTAGTAAACTTTTTAAAATGACAAATCCTGATTAAGAATTGTCTGAGCAATCTAAAAATGTAAAATATACAAGATGTTCCTATTAAAATTTTAAATTAAAAACATTTTCGGTTAAATCGGAAGTGACTGGAAAATGAAAAGACAAGAAAAAACTCTTATCTTCCCATGCTACTCAGCTATACCAAGTCTCATTCTGATATGTCTGAAACTCTAGGAGTTATGGCTCGTCTAATTAATTCGTTGACACACACAGACTGTCGACGGATGGAGGATGGAGTTAACCCGAGGACAAATATAGAAAATCTCATTTTCAGAACAAAACTCCTACTTGATAAAATAATTTTGCTAAGTTAAAAATTCAAAAATTAGCAGACAATAAAGTGGGGCACGTGACCGTGCACACGATTCCAACCCTCCTAGTAATCCGAAAAAAATAATCTAGAGTAATGTCGCTATATCATAAACTAGGGAAAAGATTAAAAAATATTTTTTTACAAAATGGCGACAGTCTGAAAAAATATACATATTATAATAAATAATAAAAATAATTCTTATCATTTTTTACCTTTAGTAAATAGTAAAAAAAATTTTCATCTTCTTTGTAGTGCAGGCTATAGCGGCATTATTGTAGATTATAGAATATTTCTAACTAGTGCCACTTTTCCGCACGCGACTGCAGTTGGCGGCCAAACGACGCGTAGCGGAGTTCGGCCAAGCAGTCAAGTGTGGAAAAGGCACTTTCGGCACGTGTTAGAAACGCTATTTTTCTACGAGCGTAAGGAAAGCAATAAAACCATATTTCGTTATTTTCTTTTTATTATTTTAATACAATGCTACCTAATACCCTACTTATACCCATTATTAATGTTGTTAAATAAAAATTCTTTATTGCGACTCTCTAAAATTTGGTTCAAAATTTTTGTACTTTTCCGCACTAGTGTATGTTTGAAATGTTTATAAATAACTAATAAAAAAATAAATGAAATTCATATCTGTAGACCAGAATACCCCCTTAAGTCAAAAAATAAATGGTGTCCTAAAACAAAAAACCTGTAAAACAAGCTTAATAACCGGACAACGGTGTGCCATCGACGGCGCGCGGCGCCAAATCTAATTTAAGCATAAACAGGAAGCGTGTTAAAAGGTAGCAGATAATAAAAGCGCAATGACCACTGTTATTTATCGCATAAATCAGGAAACTATGCAGCGGAATACTTAGCCCCCGGCACAACGTCTAAAACTTGTTCAACAGATTGTGAAAATCATCATTTTTCGAGAAATTTGTTTCGTGCGCTTAGAGCAACTTATGGTCCACGCATAATCAGCGTACTGAGCCGACTATTCGCTGTATCATCACAAAATTTAAACTCCAATTTTTATTTTTGTATAATTCTTGACCAAATGAGCCACATCCAGAAAATATCTCGGCAATAGCTGCGAGTGTACGTACAGAATCTGACAAATTAATTTGGCGCTCGAAAATTGAAGTTTAAGAACATACCCTGTTAGGCGCAGTTAAGGCCAACATTTGAAAGCTATAATCTTCAAAAAATAAATGTAAGTTATAGTTCTTCCGTATGATAATAAATATAACTTAATAAAGTTATTTTTTGGTACCTCAAAATGAATGACCCCTTACTTGCCCAAAAAATAATGATATTCCCCCAAAAACATAAATGTGAAAAAAGTTAAGCAAGGTGCAAAACTAAAATTATGCTTGGCTGTGGGCTTCTGCCACCTAAAGAATGGCGACCTAAATTGCTTGCAAATATGTGAATCGGTCATTTGAGACACAGCACATGTCAGTTTTAAACCATTTTACAGAAAATGAAAAAAACTGAAAATCTAAAGGATAGTTGACAAAATTATTTTAAAATAATTAGCATTAAAAACCTGCCCGATTACTGGCAAAATACGATACTATTAGAACCTTAAAGAAAAATAAGTAAAAAAATATGGGTATTTGAAAATACGCGACATGTGATGTTTCTGAAATGACCATGAAAACTCAGCAAATAAGGTTATATTTATATTAAATAATACATGGAAAAACACTACAATATAAAAAAAAAACAATACTAATGGTCTTCATTTTCAGTTCTTGTCCAATTTACTCCCATTATCTCTGTATAGAAGTCGTGGTGTTCTTTTGGAATGTATAAAAAAGTGGCTTTATGTCGTCAAGTTTTTTGAATTTATAGAAACCTATTCTTGTGGATAAGCTGGTTGTTGAACAGGGGTAGAAAGTTGTAATAAGTTGGAAGTGGCAAGTCTAAATTTATGGCTTGTAACACCATCTATAAAATTAAATGTCTCAACTACTCCAGGTTCATTTAAAGAATATCTAAAATGCGTTCGTTTTTTTGAAATGTACATTTTTGGTCCCTTGGCACACCTCTACCAAGAGATTCAATGGACAAAATGTTTTTTATAGAACTTCGGCCTCCAACTTTAAAATCAGCAATATCTTTAGTTTTGCAATTTTTACAACATACTACAGCACCTTTATAATTAATATATTCTTCACCTTTTAGTCTAGCATTTTTATTATTTTACACTTGTATACCTTGTTTTCCTTATTCTGTGCTAAATTTATCAAAGCATTATCACTTTTTCTACTTGTAGACGCCATGTTTTACAATAACAAACAACAAAACAAAAAACTGCCTACTTATAATGCTTCGAGAAAGAGCACATGTCACCGACTTGTGTCGTTACTAAACGGAATCAAATATTAATAGGAGATAAAATCGTGCAATATTATCAGACAAGAGATGTTTCTGTATAATTCGATGTATTTACCCTTAAATATGGAATTAATAGTATAATATCAAAATGGCCGAAAATATGACATGTGCTGTTTCTCAAATGACCGATTCATGTATTTATAGTATGATATTATGAACAAGTATGAAACCCTATTTCTTTGTTTTATTGGATACCTATAACAATTGTTAATATTTAAAAATGTGAGATCTTACTTTGCCACTTTTTATCAGAATTAAAAAAATATATTTAAATAAGTGGAATACCTTTATAAAATGACTGATGTAATGAACTTACAGTATTGGCCATAATACTTGGAACTTTTAAAAACTTAAAATATTTTTGCTTGGTTTTCAGTTATTGTAAAATCCTATAAACTAAATTGTTGCATGCTACAGACCAAAGATAGGTAATGCTAGTATATTCATAAATTCACTAGCATTTGATCTTTGGAATCAAAAATTAAAAAAGGCTGGACAAAATACTTGGAACAAAATCTTTTTAATTCTATAAAATATGTAAAACTCACATTTCTTAACCTAAATTATTATATTAATATTTAGTGTGATAACCTCTTGCATTAACTACTGCTTGCATTCTTCTGGGCATTGATTCAATTAGGTGTTCTATTATTGTTCTGTCTATACTGGCCCAGGCTTGAATAGGTTTTTGAAATAACTCAGCATTTTTCACCGTTCCAGAGTCACGAATTTTACGATCCAGATGTTCCCATAAATTTTCGATCGGATTTAAATCCGGACTTTGAGCTGGCCACTGTAATAATGTTATTTTTCTTGCTCCAACCATTCTTTTACCAATTTTGAAGAGTGTTTATGATCATTGTCATGTTGAAACACAAAATTAACTGGCATTGATTGAAACGTGTAGGGCTCCATTACATCCCGCAGAGTATCACGATACATGAACCGGTCCATTTTTCCTACCACTCGATGAAGAGTACCATACCAAGAAAAGCAACCCCACACCATCACATTACCACCTCCATGCTTAATTGTTGGACGAATATACTTTTATTTAATCTTTGACCCTTTGTTCGCCGAACATGCACTATTCCGTCACTAGAAAATAGATTATATTTGGATTCGTCGCTGAACAGTACTTTTTTCCAATCCTGCACTGTCCAGTTAAGGTGATCTAATGCAAATTGTAGGCGTAGCTTTACCGTTCTTCTTCCGCAGTAAAGGTTTTTTGCAGGTCTATAGCTCTTAAGGCCACTAGAACATAGTCTTCTTCGTAATTGTCCTTGCTGGAAGACTCACTTTCATTTACTATTTGCAAAATTTTGGAGGAAGATAAAAATGGATCATTATGAGCAATATTTAAAATTCGCTTATCCATGCGGGCTGTAGTAGCTTTAGGCCTTCCAGAACTTTTTCCTGGGATCACATGGCCAAATATTTTGTATCTTTTAATGATTCGTGAGACGGTGTTCTCCGGAACTTTCAATCTTTTAGAAATATTACACTGCTTAATACCCTGTTTATAAAAGTATATAATTCTTTGGCGAATATCGCTAGAATAGGATTTTCCTTTTGCCATCTTATATATTTATATCACAAATAAATTAAATTTATTGCCAATTCTTATAAATTTAACTGATCTTAACACTGGCTATTCAAAAACTGCAAATAAAATACATATTTAAAAGTATAGATAAAAAATTCCAACCATTTTGACCAGGACAAAAAATAAAAATATTTCTTATTGTATGAACAAAGATAAGTCAGAAATATATTCTGTGGTATTTTGTTTATTTAGAGATACTATGCTACTTGTTTGAATATATAGTAATGCAAAATACTTTTACAATACTAGTAACATTTACAAAATTTAAATATTCCAATCATTATGGCCAATACTGTATACTTTAATATCTCAAATTTTTAAATAACAGCAATTGTTATAGGTATCTAGTAAAACCAAGAAATAGAGTTTTATACTTGTTCATAATGGTATTTTGTTCCTATAAATACATATTTGGATTTTGTACAAAACTTGGGGAGAATTTAGATATCTATTCTTTCTGCGGCGAAGCCCACAGCCAAGCATAATTTTAGTATTGAGCTTGGCTCAACTTTTTAAATTTATGTTTTTTGTGGGATATAAGCTTATTAATTTTAATTTTTAAGTCATCCATAATTATGATTAATGTTTATATTGGATAATTTCTATTACATTTATTCGCAAACTGATTAATTTTGAAACTTAAAAGAACGAAAAAGGTACCACAGTTGACTACACGCAATTTATGTATTTTTTAAGTTATTTCAAAAACAAATACAAAAAATAAAAACGTGACCTATACTGGAAACCAAAATTAAAGGTATCTTTGCTTCACCCTATATCTATTGTTTATATTTATCGATAACTTTTGAACCCGACCCCATTAAGAGTGATGGCTTTATGTAAAGCGCTTTTCTACTAAAACCTTTGCCAAGTCTGTCACGTGGAAGTTATTCAACGTAATTTTGCGTGGTTATTGTATTTTTCCAACTTGTTTTTTAACAAATTATAGATGAGAGAATTTGAGATTCAATCTACAAGAAAAATTACGTCAAGAAACATTATCAACATCAAAATTTTTGATTTTTTGTGAAGGTAAGAATACGACGTGATAATAGCCATTTCGTTTTTTTTTCTTTAATTATTTAAATCCTTATTTTTCTATTACAAGAATCTATTTTTAAATTGCTAAAAATTATCTGTTACCCCTTTATCACAAACTTCGTTTGTTCAAACTGTTATTACAATTCCAAATTTATCTCAGTCGAAAAGTTGATGCACTACTTGATACTGATGGGTATCAAAATCTCCATTTTGTTTTAGTTATTTGTAAATATTTTATTTAATATTTAAAAAAATCTACAAAATTTGGTGTTAGGGTGTTTTCAGAGTGGGAATAGAACTCTGCTCATGTTTTAGAGAGAGAGAGAGATATACACCACTTCGTGATTTTGACGAGGATATATGAAAAAAAAATAAAAATTCTTGACTAAAAGCTATATTATGCCGAGTCAAAAACGACTACAGATTGCCCACTAAAAAATCAGTTTTGTGAAATAATGTCAAAACTAAATGAAATATACAGGGTGTCCTCTAATTAATGGTAGACAGAAAAACCACAGATTCCTTATGCCACAACATGAAGATTAAACCACACATACCTATATCCAAAAAGTTGATAATAAGAAAGATACAGGGTGTCAAAGTAAAAAAAAATATATATATTAAATTTATTTCAATAACTTTTGATACTCTTTGAATATTTCTTTAATTATGTGTAAATCAGAGACTACACTATTTAAAATGTTTCTAAAACGTCGTAACTTTTTTGTGCTACACTGTATGTACCATCCAAGCAAACCAGTAAACGCCCCAATGGTTTCTACACAAAAAAGTTACACTTAGTAGGAATGTTTCTAAGCAGCCGTTTTTAATATATTTGATTTTAAGCGGTTTAATGCAACCAAAACACGCCTTTAAAAACAGCTCATTGGTCATAACCTTCGAGCATGCTTCAACTGCCTCATGATAAACGAATGATTTAATGTATTTTTCCATATACCTTTTGGTTGCACTTAAATGCATATATCTTGAAAACGGTTGCTCGGGAGCTATTTTTACAAAGAATACGTTTTTGTGTAGACATCATCGGAGAATTTACTGGTTTACTTAGATGGTACATACATAGTAGCACAAAGAGTGGGGATGTTTTAGAGAAATTTAAATAGTGTAGCTGGCCTTTTCTAGTTTACATAAAAATTAATATCAGATCTAAATAGCTTATGTCAAAAACCCTTAGATACCGAGTTTCACTAAACTATTAAAAACATAACAAAAATATCGAAAAAAAAAATTAAAATATTTTTTCACTTTGACACCCTGTATCTGGTAAACCTTTTAGAGAAACCCTGTACACAACAAGATGAATCTACGTACGTGGAGTAGAATTTCAGACAGCAAAAATCGGCAACTTTTGAAATAACCGAATGTAGACTACGTACAGTCGAAGACAAAAAAACCTTCCACCCAGTTAATTTTTTAAACGGTTTTTTTTTGAAAATTAATATTTAAGGTAAATTTCAAACAAAAGAAACCTCTTAAAAAATAAACTGGGTGAAGGTTTTTGTCCTCGACTGTACAGGGTGTCCCATTTTGGTTGTCCCTTATGGGAAACTTGGAAACCATAAGAGATATTAAAAATCTGATACCCCAACCTCGAGCTCTTTTTGGAGAAAACATTTATGGTAAAAACAGATCATCGCTATCGCGAAGCGTTTCAGAGATACAGGGTGATTCTCGATTTTTTCACTTTTTGAAAAGGCCCTGTAGCTTTGTTGTTATTACAGATACGAGGAAACTAATTGCACCTTATAAAGACACTTTTACTGTAGAATCCAGTGGCGTAGCCAAAAATTTTTTTGAGCTGTCATTTTTGACATATGACCCAAACATGTTTTTTTTATTAGGGACACCCTATAAATGATTAGGTAATTAAATTGCTTGTTTTTTTCTGATTAAAATAATATATCATAGTAGGTGGTTTAATAAATTTTTACGTCAAATATTGGAAAAATTATGATTTTAAAGACGTATTTTTTTATTTTAAAATTTAAAAATTTCCTATCTACTTTATTGATAAATATATAAGTATGAAATTTTGGTAAATAATATATATGATGTAGAAGATTATTAATACGCATAATAAAATGATACACGGTGTCTCAAAAAATTAAAATAATTTTTTTATTTTTAAAATTTAAAAATTTCCTACAATTTTATTTATGAAAATAAAGGGATGAAATTTTGGTATTTGATAAATGTGATGGTGAGAAATATTATTATATAAAAAAAAATGACACAGGGTGTCTCAAAAAATTAAAATGATTTTTTTTATTTTTAACTTTAAAAATTTCCTACAATTTTATTTTTGAATATATAAGGATGAAATTATGGTGGATAGTATATATGATAAGGAAGAATATTATTATTATATATATATTATATATATATATATATATATATATATATATATATATATATATATATATATATATATATATATATATATAAATGATACAGTGTGTCTTAAAAAATTAAAAATAATTATTTTTATGTTTAAATTTAAAAATTCATAGCGTCCTTATTTATGAATTTGAAGAAAAAAAAATTTGGTACTGTATAAGTATGATAATGTTGTATAAAAAAATAAAAATCAAAGTTATACAGGGTGTGTCAAAATTTTTCGATTTTTTTGGACTTTAAATTTTTTTTTTTTGCTCTATTGGTAAAGTTGACATGGAGAATTCATAAAAAATAAAAAAATAAAAAAATTAAAAATTAAAAAAAACTTGATAAATTTTTAAGTTTAATTAATATAACTTGTTTATTATTGTTGTTGTTAACTAATTTTTGTTTTTTTTCTACGGAAATGTTTCCTGAGCTAAGGGATGACAGATTCCTTTTAAAACAAAAATATAAAACAATTTAAAAAACAGATAGAAGCCGCAATGAGTCTTTAAAATCATAATTTTTCAATATTGGACGTAAAAAATTTATTAAACCACCTACTATGATATATCATTTTAATCAGAAAAAAACAAGCAATTTAATTACCTAATCATTTATAGGGTGTCCCTAATAAAAATAAACATGTTTGGGTCATATGTCAAAAATGACAGCTCAAAAAAATTTTTGGCTACGCCACTGGATTCTACGGAAAAAAGTGTCTTTATAATGTGCAATTAGTTTCCTCGTATCTGTAATAACAACAAAGCTACAGGACCTTTTCAAAAGTGAAAAAATCGAGAATTACCCTGTATCTCTGAAACGCTTCGCGATAGCGATGATCTGTTTTACCATAAATGTTTTCTCCAAAAAAGAGCTCGAGGATGGGGTATCGGATTTTTAATATCTTTTATGGTTTCCAAGTTTCCCATAAGGGACAACCAAAATGGGACACCCTGTACATACATATACGATTATTTCCAACATTTTAGGAGGCACAATATATTTTTTTAATTTCTAGATTGTGCTTATAATCAAGAAAATATGTCAGTCCCTCAAGGTGCTTTTGCTGCCCAAAAAATAAGGAAAAACATGGAAAAACAGGAACATCAATACTACCGCGATGAAAAAGAAGAAGTCTCCAAGTATAACAGCAAATATATGAACAGCATTTGGGGCATGTATAATCGGTTCTCCGTTCATAATTTGAAAAAAATTATGGACTTGACAGAACAACAGTAGGTTTCAATTATTAATATTTTTTAAATAAGTCTTTAGGTCAGACCGGGATTACACAAACAGTGATTACTAATATCGAATACAACCATACTATAAGAATTTAAATACAGGGTATCAACAAAGTTTGAACAGGGACATATTTGTGGCTTTCCTCGTATTTACTGAACGTGTAAAATGAGCATCTTGTATATTTTTACCGAAATTTTCAGATAAAAGAATAGAACAATAAATAACTCCAAGGTCAAAACACGAATATTATTTTTTTATTAAATCTAGTGTTCTTGATTGCTTTTAAGATATGCCCCACAAGGAACTGCTGGGATGAATTACCTAAAAAGTGGTCTTTGGAAAATTATAAAAATTTAATTACTTTATAAAGTCAGGGGATACAACTAAACGGACGTGTTTTTCATATGACATTGATGCGCTGATGCCCCGCTGCTGTCCCGTCACTGCTTGCTCTGTGGCGAAAAATTAAAAGTATAGACTCTGAAGGAGGAGGGCAATTTTAAAAAACAAACATAAGCGAATGCCGTTTTTACAGAAAAATACGGGGTTTTCTGGTTAATTTTTAACGCACGTATTGTATTTAGTGGAAAATTTTAGAATTGAAAATAATAAATTAAAAAATCCTACTTTAAAAAATGAGTCTTTCCGTTTTTGAAAATAATTTTTCAATTTGGTTATTAATTTCTCGTTCCTTAAATGAAGTAAATCGACTCATTGTTTAAAAAAAAGATATAACTTTTAAACTATTTACAAAACCGGGTTTATTTACTTCAGGCGGTCTGTTGCTATGGGTGGAATTTATTGTTTTGCTACATGGCATTTGCTATTTAATACGTGGCTAATTCTAAAAAATGTTAAATTTAGCTTTTCAAATCGGTATTTTTTACATTTTATTGATTGTTTTTGCTTAATCTTTAGTTTATGTCTTGTTTGATGAAAATATTATAGTGGCCCAACTTTTTGAGTTTGAATTAAATATAAATATAGTAAAATAATATTAATAATATAAAGATTTTATGAGGGAATCATGATCAAAGAATGTCGAAATGAAACAAAATCGCCAAAAGCTTATAAACAAAATTTTACTTTCTTAGGAACTGTGAATAGTACTGAATAGTACTTTATTACTACCAAAAACATATACAAATATGCTATGATTATTAAATAAAAAAAGTTTACCTTATAATAACATTACATGAAGGAATTATTAATATTAATAAATTAATATTTAAAAATTTGTTATCAAATGGGGGCGATTTTCACGGACAAATTTTAAATTATATTTAAAAACATTTCCAATCGCAATATTTAAACTTTAAACTCATGATGGTACAGTCAGTACTATCCTATATGAGTAAAAAATGAGATAACAAACAATAAGTTAGGAATGTTACTATTTAAGTTAGTGATTAGCTCAGACACCGTCATCGCCGCAGCCGGTCCCAAGCTCGAAAAAAGGAGGAGAGTTTAGAGGCCTGGTTAGCAACCCACCTCTAGGAATAACCTATCAATGTAATATAATGTGTAATAACAATATGTCGAAAAATACTAATAATAATATTGAAGCACAAAAAACTGTATGAGAGAAGGTTAACCAATGAATTACAAAAAATCGAGTTAACAGAACATGGAGTACAAATCTGTATTAAAAAGGCAGCAGGAATAAGAAAAATCAATATAAATTCCACAAATAACACTAAGCCATGGTTCCTGTCAGGAAGTAAAAGAACTACCATAAACAAAAAAAAGTCGTATCTAAAATATAAAAGCAACCCAACGCAGGAACAACACACAAAATATATACAGGTCAGAAACGAAGTAAACTCCAAAATAAGAACAATTAAAAGGAAACATTAGAGTAAATTCACTAGCGAAATTAATCACGACATACATGAAGCGCAGAAAAAGTCTGGAAAATGCTTAAAAATAGAAAGAAACCTGTAAATGAATATGTTAAAAAAGGGATGCCGCTAGAACAGTGGGAAAAATACTCTACGATGCAGAAGAAATAGAATGTCCAAAACAACCGGCAACACCTCCCAACAGAATGTTTGAAAATGCAGAAATCGAGGAAAAACTATCAAAATTGAAGAACAGGAAGGCACCGGGAACAGACTATATATCGAACGAGTTTCTGAAGTACAGAGGAAAGGAGCTTATTAAAAAACTCGAAATACTGTTTAATAAGATATTGACAACAGGAGAAATGCCCGACGATGCCACAACAGCATAATAATAACGATATTTAAAAAGGTCAAAAACAAACCCGCAGAACTATAGGTGAATAACACTTCTTAACACTATAATGAAACTCTTTACAGGCCTCATAAAAGATAAACTGGAGGCTCAAATCACCAATAGAGAGGAATAACAAGGCTGTAGAAGAAAGATCGGTAACAGACGCTATATTTATTCTCAAACAAATTAAGGAAAAGTCGCTAGAATATAACAAACCCTCCTACGTATGTTTTGTGGACCTAACCAAGGCTTTCGATAGGGTACGACTAAGTGATATCCGCGAAATGCTACAAATGAAAGAAACACCTTCTTATATCATAAAAGTAATTTACAGTCTCAACACACGAAACTCGACAAAAATTAAAACCGGTGCGAACACCACAGAAAACATACCAACCCCAGGAGGTATAAGGCAAGGAGACAGCCTTAGTCCTTTTTTATTTAACTTATTAATGGACCAAATAATAGATGAAGTAACCTCATTAGGACTGGAAAAGTGCTTAACAATTGCGCAAACAAATATGTGAGAACGGACAGTAAAATTAAAATATATAAAACATGCGTTAGGCCAATCATGACATATGGCATAGAAGCACGTGAGGATACCAATAAGACCAAAAGTATGCTAAGGGTTGCTAAAATGAACATAAAACGATATATAATGGGAAAAACAAGACGAGACCGAGTCAGAAATACAGACATAAGAGAGCAATGTGGAATACAAGATGTAGTAAGATGGGAAAGACACAGAAGAAGAGAGAATGACACAATCATATAAAAAGAATGGATGAAAACAGGCTACCATAGATAGTGTGTAGTAGGAAAACCAGAAAGAAGGGCGCCCCCAGGAAGACCAGCAAAAGATGAAGGGACAGCTGGACATGCTGCAACGCAACGTTAAGAACGTACAGATTTACTAGATCTTAAAAAGAATAAGAAGAAGAAGAAGTTTATGATTCTTACCGAATTTAGCAGTTGGACATAGTGAGGGAATGATTTTCAGGGTACTTTATTGGATATATCTTTTTTATCATATAAAAATACATTTGTTTTATAAATTTGTCCATCTAGTAAAGTAGTATTAAAAAAAAACTTTTCGCAATTGACCATTCTGGTTTGTAATAGTATATTTCCTAACTAGTGCTGAAAGTGCCACTCTTCCGCACGCGACTGCAGTTGGCCGCAAGACGCGTAGCGAATTTCGACCAAGCAGTCGTGCGGAAAAGGTACTTTCGGCACGTGTTAGGAACGCTTTTTTTTCTACAAGCGTAAGGAAAGCATTAAAACCAAATTTTTTAATATTTTAATACAATGGTACCCAATAACCTACTTATACCTTATTATTAACGTTGGTAAATGAAAATTCTTCATTGCGACTCTTTAAATTTTGGTTCAAAATTTTTGTACTTTTCCGCACTAATGCCGAAAAGTTACACTTTCAGAACTAAAATTCGTGCGGAAGAGTGAACTTTTTCGCAAACGAGTAGATTTTTTTTTTTTAAGCACATCAATTTCTGATTATTTCCGAGTATCAGCCATGTACAATAGGATTGTCACTCTACTATGGAATTATCACCTATCAATTCAAAGATAATTCAATTTCTCTATTGGGGATTTTAACCCATGAATAAAATGTTCATTTAAAAACACCGGCTTAACCCTAAACTACTAACATGACGTCTGGGAGACGCCGGCACTTGTTTCTCTGTCCACTGCTATGTCCCGCCTTGTGTTTTAGGGTTAATAGTCTATCTACTTTAAGGTTTGTTGTTGCTTTTAGTCTGTATACAAACGGAATTTGTTATAGCACTTTGTATTTGTTTTTTATTTAGTGCAAAAAGATCCGAATGCGAGACCCTACTTTAGTAATTATGTTATTATTATTATGTAATGGATTCTTAACAAAATTATCTTAAAATAAATGTTTGCAGGTAATTTTGATTATAAAAAGCAATTACAAAAATGGCACGGAGATTATAAATAAATAAGTAGAGCAAATTCCGCCAAAAAACTTTTATTTAAATGGGTAACCCCACATTTTGTCAGAACAGCAAAAAATCCACATAATGTATCTCGACGAATTAGATCAAGTATTTGTGATATTTTAGGGTTTAACCCCAAAAATCATTTAAGAAAATATCATAAAAAGAATTGCCCAAAAGAAAGACTTGCTATAATTGCCTTTAAAGCAAGCAAACTGCAAACTTTTTTACAGTAAAACATTGTGTATTAAATGTGTTTAAAAATTTAGTTTTAGGTGAATGTTTTTGTTTTAATGTTACCTCCTTTATTTATTTATTGGCACTGTTTTGTATCAATTATTGTTTTATTTATTAGAATTAATGTTGGTTTTAAGTTTTTAACATGCGTACAAATAAATCTTAATCATTTTATCCTCGAATTTATTTTTAGGGCAAACAAAATGTATTTTCTTTTATTTTTTGCAAAAACGAACTTCTGGATTTTTGTAAAAATAATTATATAAAAAAGCAGTTCTAAGTAACTATGTTAACCATTTAGATTAAAAAAGAAACAACTGATATGAAAAACTAATGATATATTGCGGAGCGTCTGAGAGACGCGACGTTAGTAGTTGCGTTACAAAATTGCACGTTAGTGGTTAAGGGTTAAGATTCGTGATCGGTGTGTATTTTTTGGGGCTTTTATTTAATTTACGGCTTTTAAACAACTTTTTTCTTTTCCACCTAACATTTTTTTGTGCTGGTTAGTAAAAAAGTTTAGATTAAAATGTGTGTGCAATTTTTTGTAGATTATAAAAATTAAATAACACTAAGTGGAAATATCTTACCAAATCTTTTATTTTCAGACCAAAAAATGGGCAAGCTCTTAAAGGGCTTGCAGCATCCTCTCAACTCGCTATCTCTGTGGAAAGACTGTCGTACTTACCTCTGTAGAAAAAAGTACCTACTGATATGATATAAACATATGGACTAATTAGAATATTGTGTATGTTTAGTTTATAATACTAGTCCATAAGCCCGTCTGATTTTTTAAAAATAAAACCTTAAAGTAAACTTTTATAACTTTTATTTTGCATTAAAGTAAGTTATTTCGCTAACAGTCTTGTTAATAATTAATTAAATAAAAAATGGTAAACGTTCACATTAATAATAATATTTGGAATGGTTATAAATAAAACAAACTATCAAAAAAAACTAAATCATTAAGTAACAAAACGAAACTTAAACTTTTAACTCACAACATTTTTGATTTAAAAAATTACTGGTAACTGAAATTAGGATCATTAAAAACATGCTAACTGAGGAGGATTCATTTAAAAAGGAACATGCTTAGGTACAAATATTTTAAGAAAAATGCAAAAAACGTTTGGGCCTAGAAATATGTTTCGTAACAATTCCCTTTATTTTTTCTAAGAAACATCAAAATCATAGTGGACAAGTCTACTTTTTATTTGAATTTTACTTGTGTTTCTTACTTTTCAACAATGCGAGGTCTGTTTTACTTCAAAACTTTTTACCTGTTTTTTAATTACAATACGTAGCTCCTTGCTTCAAAAAGTCAAGTGTTATTCAGTTAGGTTCTTTTGAATTGTTATAGTAATCAGTAGTGGTCGAAATTGAAATAAATAAAAAAAATAACCAGTGAATATATCTGCTTTTAATGTAAATTAAAAGCAGATATATCCACTGGATATAGTTTTTTAAATTTATTTCAATATCGACCACTAATGATGATGATAAAAATGTACAGGGTGTCCAGATTTCATTGAAATTGCTGATCATTATTAGAGACCTGAAGTTTTCGCGAACTGTTGCTACTTTTTAATGAAACGAAAGATGACACTTAAAGATTTTTCATGGCCCTCTTGGTTTTTGATATAAAAGTGTAAAATCTATTTTTACATTTTTGGACACCCCTCGTGTTTCAGTTGTCTTACCACAAAAGTAAAAACTGATATTGGTAGATATTTTTACGGGAGAAACCAGTGGTGTATATATATATATTTCTTATGGAACACCCTGTATATTGTTTATTCATTAAATTAAAAGAGAGGGGAGAGATTTTCAAAAATATGTAATACCTAATAGTTGTTTTTTTTAATTTTTAGACCCAAAATTGATATTTTTAATTTTAAAATAAGCATAGTGGGTGATCGACATATGTAGACTGTATCACCAAAGAATAAAGGTAACCCTAAGTTCATTATTTATTTACCTTTTTAAAGCAAAAGTTAAGTTTTAACTATTTTATCTTCCCAGCATCCCTATTCAGCCTTCGGCTCCTCAAGCTTGTTCACTTATTAATTTATTAAAAACTGAATATTTTCAACTAAGCTTTACTGTATGGCAAAAAACTAAGGAGGCCATGAAAAATTTTTAGTGTCATCTTTCGTTTCATCGAAAAGTAGCAACAGTTCGCGAAAGCCACAAGTCTTTATCTCTAATAATAACCAAGATACCCTGTAATAATTGCAACGAAATTCGGACACCCCATGCTATAAGAAGGTACCATGGGACCGATTTAATTCAACACAAAAGTGATTTTCAGAAAAGTGGACATGTCTTGTTTTAATTGATTCTTATAATCCCATACTGATTTTCTACAAAGCCCTCTCCCCCAGTCAAAAGAAAAACGTAAAAAAAATAATGATTTGATGCAAGTACAAATTCAACAAATATAATTTTTCTGTCAAGATTTCGATAAAAAAATATGTCTTATTTTTTTTTTTTAATAAGGCTATTGAGTATAAGAATTAAAGAACAAATTCGGAAAAGCAATTTTATTATCAAAACCCTTAATTTAATTAGCACAC
Source organism: Listronotus bonariensis (assembly GCA_014170235.1). NCBI lineage: Eukaryota > Metazoa > Arthropoda > Insecta > Coleoptera > Curculionidae > Listronotus > Listronotus bonariensis. The sequence goes on along the minus strand of JACEGR010003867.1, from coordinate 67,838 downwards.
CTATTTTTTTATACAGTGTGGTCCATTAAGTATATAACAAATGGATAACTTTTTTATTTGCAATTTGTCAGAAAATATTCTTTATAAAAGTTGGTGCATGGTCCGAAACTGTATTTGCAGTAGTTAGTTTTATTAAAAGTTTTATGGTATACAGAGTATGTCAAAATATTTAAAACTGTTTAAGAGTAAAGTACCCTTATTTCTAAAAATACAAAGAAATGGTAAATAGAAAGTTATTTAAAATTTTATTTATTTATTTTTATTTTTAATTTATCTGTTCTACACTTTCAGAAAAATTTAAAACAAAAAATTTTACAAGGCAAATAAGAAAATTTTATACGCATTTATTATTTATAGTATATTGGCCTTAATAAAAAGCATATTTGTATAATTTTTGGGGCCTTATTAAATATCCTTGCAACAAACTTGAAGTTAGCGATTAGATAAAAAATATAAATGCAGTCCCATTTTACAAATTCGCTTCGATTTAATTAAATCTGTTTAAAAGTCGGTTGGTTGGAACTGCTGTAAAACAGTATTAATTTCAGAATAATAAAAATCTGTATTAAACAGGGGTTAATTCAAAGTTTTCCAAAAGAATTGCAAATTTGAATAGGAGGCCATGACTTGGCATTTAGGCAGCTTTTGATTCTAAATAACTTTTTATTCAACATTTTGTCGTATTTTTTTAAAAATAAGGGTACTTTACACTCCTAAGCGGGTTTTGCTTTTTTGAACTACTCTGTATATCATTCACTTTTTAATAAAACTAACTACTGTTAATACAGTTTTTTTGGACTATGCACCAGCTTTGATGAAGAATAAAATTTTCTGACAAATTGCAAATAAAAAATTTTTTTCCATTTGTTGCATACTTGCACTGCAGGGTTGGGCAGAATACTGAAAATCGGTATTCGAATACGAATACCGGAAAAAGAAAGAAAGTATTCGAATGCGCGGAAGAAAGAAGTATTCGGGCGTACATAAATACTCGGAATCGGTATTCGAGATGCTAGAATCGAAAAGATTTAAATACTACTAAACAAAACCATATGACAAAAAATTTACTAAATTGAAGACAAAAAAAAAAGGTCCTCGCCCTTTTTTTCGTATTATTTCCTTCCCTTTTGTTATTCAAATCTTAACAATTTTAGTATTCGAGGATGCTACTGCCACTTTTCGGTATTGGCCGAATACTCGGAACGCCGGTATTCGAATACTCGGAACGCTCGGTATTCGAATACTCAAAAAAATATTCGTCGAGATACTTCTAAAGTATTCGAGATACAGAATACCGAATGCCGAGGCAAAATATGTTATTCTGCCGAATGCCGAATGCCAAACACACTAAATGTATTCGAGTGCTCGGCAAAAAGTATTTCTGAATACTATTTAGAATGCTGAGGTATTCTAATACAGGCCAACTCTGCCACACTGTACATATTTAGGCACCTCAAAAATTATAATTAATCATAAAATATTCTTTACAGTTTGTTCCTTAATTAAAATAATAGTCGATAGCCTAAACCGGGTACCCCACGAGATTACTTGGAAGCCTGTCATTTTCTCGTGAAGTGTTACACAATTTTGAAATTTTGGCCAGATGTATGGTTGGATAGGATGCAGATTCTGATGTTGCAATATTTTACCGGAAGTGCACTCGACTTTGCTACTTTAATGAAACACCTAATTTTCTAATCTTAAAAAATAACACCCTAATTTTCTATTCTAAAAATCAATTTTCATCGACCAATCGATTCCAAAAAATACCACGTTATACATATCTTATGGTAGGTTTATATCTGACCATTTATTGCATCATTTTTTTTGTCACTGCGGGAAATTCTTACTAATGTAAACAGTCAAAAATGTATGTCTAATAGCATTTTTATTGTTTACTTTATACCTTAAAGAAGTTTCTGTCTGACATAAATATCATGCAATAAATGTCAGATATGTAATCCTATCGTTAGTGGTTTAAAAAAAATAGCGATCTAAAATGCCATGTTAATCGTCATTTGATTGATTTGTTAAAAAACAAATAATGGTAGAGTAGGAAAGGGCTAATGCGATTCTTTTACATACTTAATGAACCTTATATCCTATCACCGTAAAAATACAATTTTCATGGTTTTACCGGAAGTACCACAGAAATTGACTTTAGGCAGTAAAAACTTCAATAATTTACATGGAAACCACTACATTAATCCTTAAAATTAAACCCATAACAGTAATTTCTTAATCTTTTTTGGCAATTATATCATATTTCTAAACCAAATCGCATTAGCCCTTTTATACCATAATTTGTTTTTTTAACAAGTCGATAAAAATGGCATTATTGAGTCAACATGACATGTTTGAACGCCATTTTCTCAAAAACTAATTAAGATAGGTACAACATGTAGTACATGTATTTGCTAAGAATTGCCTGTAGAGATTATTTTTAGAGGAATATAAGGAGTGTTCCATTTAAAATAGAAAAATTGAAAGCAGCTCAGGTTTACAGATATGTGCCACATAAAAATCTGAAATATCAGAAATCTGTATCCTATTCAGCTATATATCCGACCAAAATTAAAAAATCGTGTAAAATCTACAAGAAAATTACAGACTTGCTAGTAATTAGGTGAGCAACCGGTATAATATGTTTATATGTCCTTAAAATTCAACGACTACCAGTTATCAATAAAATAAATATAATTTATAAATCACATATTCAAATTACTAAAATTTCTTTATAGTAAAATTGCACGTTTGAAAACCCCGCAATAAAATTAATAAGGAGCGGGTCAATAATATTATTCTAAAAAAAAGTTGTATAAAAGCTTTACTGCACCTTAACTTTGGTATATTAATCGTGTAAAAATTAAAAAGTTAGCTACCGAGATTTACAATACTGACCATTAGTTTTATTATTTATCTTAAAAATATATATATTTTAAAAGCAAAACCTTTGTGGCCGTCTGTGTAAACTCGTTTTATAAAAAAAGTATGCAGGTGATAAAATTATGGCTTTTATTCTAAATCCTACATACTAAAGAATTAGCGGTAAAAGTTAGGTAAACATAGACATAAAGGGTAAAAATATGGAAGCTAAATTTTGTAAAAGCTTAGCTTACATCGGCAAAATTTCCGACATTCCTATAATATCAGATTTTACCCTCACTTCTACTTATACGAGTGTAAAATTCAAAAATTTAATCACACACAAAAAAACCTAAAATATCACAAGACCAGCCTTTTAACTCCGCATTCGACACAAAATTTCGCTGTGGACACGGGGAATTTTGTACCGCACTCGTGGCAGAACTTTGAAACTTTTGGGGAGCTCGAGGGGGGCGCAGGAGAGTGAAGTCCGTTCTCTGATCCACTAGAGCTCGTGCTTTCGATGTTTTTGGGTTCCAGGGGCTTAGCTTTGGTGCCCGGCTTCGGTGCTTTGATGTTTTACGTAGGCTGAAAATAAAGAAAAAAAACTATTTTCTCCTCCAATTAATAATGGAGTTGTATAACACCGCATTTCAAATGTAAATATAAAAGTTTGTCACCAAAATAGGATCTTTTAGGATCTTAAATGCCACGTGACGTCACAATTCACTGATTTTATCATCTGTAAATCTACTTGGTGTAATTTAATTGATGGTTGAAAATACATGGTATGTTTCCTTAGCTTATTTTAGGAAGAAAAGTTTATATGAACATATGTCCTAAACGTCCTAACTTTTAAGATACAGGGTGTTAAAATTAAAAAAAAAAAAAAAAAAATGTGAAAACACTTATTTTAGTAAAAACTATTATACTGGACATGAATTTTATTTAAATAAGTATTTAATATTTTGTTACATAATTGCTAATTAAAAATTATAAAACCTAATTTTTAAAAGTAAAAGTTCCTGCAATGTTTCTTTTATGGCCTAAAAGTTTAAAAATATGCAATTAAGTGAATTTTATTTTTATTTCTCTCAAACTAAACAGGATATGTAAAAAGTGAGACATAAAAGCAGTATTTTTATTTGCTTAATCTAAAGAAAGCACAAAAATTTTATACACATTTACACAGTCAGTGGCGTACCGTTTTTTTGTTGGAAATATTCTTCACTTGCCTATCGAGATGCCACTGGACTTACTAAATGTAATTAAGTTAGTGATAAATTACCCCCTTAATGCCATTAATAATATTGCCAGATTAAAAAAATTGGGTAAAGAATAGTTGGGATATTTAAAAAATAGATATTTTTTTGAAATTTTAACACTCTGTATCTCAAAAGTTAAGAGGTTTAAGACATATGTTTATATGAACTTTTTTCCTAAAATAAGCTAAGGAATCATACCCTGTATTTTTAGCCAACAATTAAATAACATGTATATGTTGTATATGAAATTCGGTTCTTCTTAGGTTGCGTTCATATTGGCACCGCTCGAGCGATGAGCGTCGAACGATACCGCTTGAGCGTTGTCAAAAACTGATTCCAACAACATATATAAATATCATGCATATTGACAAGCGATGTCTGGTGACGTGGCGCGTTGCATACTATCGCGTCGGTCGAGCGTATTTTAATATTTTATTATTAATATTATTTTATTTACTTAAAAACTGGACGAAACCTATGTAGGTATGCCAATATGAAGCGCGCGCGATGATAACGCACAAGCGGTATTGCTCGATGCTCATCGCTCGAGCGCCAATATTAACGCAACCTTAAGCAAGATTAACAATTGACAGTTTTATGACCGTTAAAAACTGAAAAAAATCAATCGCATTTTACGTTCAAAACTGGCACAGGTAGCATTTTGTTGAAAAAGTGTTTTGTTATTTCTTTTTTTAATAGATATTTTCTATAAATTTTGATCATGAACTCTTTAATATTGTCCGACACACTACTTGCATTTTATTATTATGTTTATCACTTCTTGCATTGTTGCCTAAATCAAGTAAGTTTGCGCCACTACAGTCACCTTTATATCCCTTTATAAAAAAATGTACACCAAAATTTACACAAAACTGAGGTAAATCTATCAAAAGTATAAATCTAACAAATGAGGCAACACTGAGCACAAGCGTCCGCTTCGTGTCGTCACGACCGATAATAAGTCGTTTTTGTCAAATATAAAGGGGCCGGACATAAACTTTAAATTGTACTTATCCTAAAATTAAACCATCCGGAGAATAAATATTTAGTTTTTAAGCTTTAATACTTAAAAAATATATTATAAGTTTTTCTGATTAAGTCATTTTCGAAATTAATCATTTTTTTTTTAATTCAAAATGATAGGCAACTTACTAAGATTAAGTCAACTTTTATTTAATATTATTTCGGGACAATGCCGATCTTTAATTTCTGATAGTTTTATTAAAATCAAATTAATAAAGGTTTGCTTTATTAAATGTATTTACCAAGTCCAATCTAATATATAGTTAGGCATAATTAAATTAAAATTATTAAGTCCAGTGGCGTCTCAGGGGACTCCTTATCGAAAATAATTGTATTAAAAATGGACGCCGCGTGAAAAGGTGTGTGGAAATGGAAGGCGGACATTTTCAGCATTTGCTGTAGGTAGCACTGAACACCAATGTTATAAATTGTAGCTTGTTATTTAACTTTGTTATTATGTATTTTAATAGTTTACTCTAGTTGCAAATTGAAATTTAATTCTATAAAAGATGTTTTATGGGGTCCATACACTTGCAATGAATTGGCTTTAATTTTTTTCTCGAAAATGAAGCAAGATACGAAAAAATATCAAGAGACAAAATAGTTGTATTTTTAGTGGCTTAATCAAAAAAAAAACTTAAAAAATTACAAAAAGTCAGTGGCGTACATTTTTTATACAATTATTTTCGAGGAGGAGGAGTCTCCTGAGACGCCACTGGACTTAATAATTTTAATTTAATTATGCCTAACTTAGGCCCTTATTACTAGAAATAACACTGAAAAATTTCAAGAAAATCGGTTTCAGGGTATTCAAGATAATTACAAAAGAAATATTTTTTTTAAAAAGTTTAACATCCTGTATCTTGGAAACTATGCATTTTCGGACCCGTGTTTATAGGAACTTTTTTCATATTTTTCAATGAGGAATCACCTCCTGAAATTTGGACGTGTATTTTTCGAAAAGCAGGGCCGTATTATACATATATATATATATATATATATATATATATATATATATATATATATATATATATATATATATATATATATATATATATATATATATATAATTTTTTTACCTTTGTTATTTAAATAATGAAAAGCAATTATTGACACTCAGATACTAAAAGAACCGCATGACACCACGTGGGTAGGTATAAAATAGTACATTACAAACCGAGGTGGAAAGTGTTTCATTACTCTCAAAAGAAATAGATAGTTAACCGAGAAGCGTAGCGCAGAGGTGAACCATTTCTCGAGACAGTATGAAACGACCAACCGAGGTTTGTATACTAGTTTATTTACAGCCATAATTAAATGTTTCTTTGGATTTTTTAAACCAAAAATGTGTCGAACCAACAAAATGATTTTTAATTTGGTAAATAATTACGACAACAGACATTTATCGCGCGTATAGGTAGGTCACAGAGACGTTTAAAATATCAGTTGATGATCAAGTTGACTTTTGCGATAGTTGCTAGGAGGTCATTCTCAAGAGATGAAAGCAAAAGTCAGAAAGTGATACTTTCAAACTTTTAAAAGTCGGAAATGTCAACATTACATACATGGTTGTAAATACTATATTACTGTCTTTTACCTTCCATATGCAGAATCATTGGACAACTTGTTGTTGGAATTATTTGAATGGTCCTCTTCCTCACTAGCAGTGAGAAGGCCATAATTTAACTCTACATTTTTGTTCTTATTTTTCTTATTCGAGTTAGCATTTTGTTCCTTTTCTTTTAAATACATTTCTTCGTACTTTTGTATTCTTCATACATTTCATCATCTACTGCAAAGAGTTCCTCTGCTTTTGGCGTTTCGTCCATGGCTACTTGCTGTTAAAAAAAATAAATGTAACAGTTGGAGATGGACGACAAGAAAATAATGTTATAAATGTAACACAAATTCCTGTGGCTAAAATATGACGATCTATCTTAACTTACCTTAGTCCAAAAGTGGATGATTTCGGAGATGCAGAATATCAAAAGTTCAAACTGATTTTAGTTTTTTATAAATAATTTTGTCAATAATAGGTGCATTTTTACAATATTCAGCTTCGAAATCATTCACTTATGGACTGAGGTAAGTTGGGTTATATAGTCATATTTTAACCTCAAACAATTGTAGTAGCATTTTTACGCACCTTTTAGAGACACCCTATATAGGGTGGACGCAGAGGTATCCGAGATACGAGCAAAAATAATTCCATTTACTTTTTCCGAATTCCTAACGGTTCTCGAATTATTTGGGTTTTAAGTTGCCAAGACATAAATTCTAGAGTAATGAAATAACATGGTTGCGACTAGTTTGCATAGATATTTTAATAATTAGCACCTAGAGTTGTAATAATAATTGTTTGTTCCGAATTCTCATCATTGACAGCTGTTGGTTACTTTATTTTTTCGCAATACGCGTACATAATTGTGTATGGATATTGCAACGATAGTACCACCGGCGTAGTTAGAGAATATCAACAACGATATCCAAACCGCCGTCTTCCAGAGCAGCAAACATTCAATAGAACCTTCACCCCTTTTCGATTAACAGGTGTATTCCCTAAACCGACTTGTAAAGGGAACAACAATTTCCCCCACAAACATGTGTGGGCAATCGAAAACCCTCACGCTTTTCGAGAAACCCATTTCCAAAAAGATTCTCCATAAGCGTTTGGGCTGCAATAATTCATAATGGAATCATCGGACCACATTTTTTCAAGGGAAATTTGAACAGCGAAATGTATCGGAATTTTTGGAAAACTACCTCTACTACTTGAGAACGTTCCTCTTCAAATCAAAATAACTATGTTTTTTTATATGACGGTGCTACAGCCCATTATCGAAGAGGCGTCACTGATTTCCTAAATGAACAGTACCCAAATCGATGGATATGTCGTGGCAGTCTCATCGCTTGGCCCCTGCGATCTCCAGATCTCATCCATAACCGATTTTTTAATGTGGGGACATGTGCTGACACTTACCTATTCAATAGGTAAGGATCAACTCATCCAGAAAATTCGTGCAACGTTTTATGAAATGGCGAGCTACAACTAGGAACTAGACCTGCGAAGGATTGAATTATGCATTACACATTGCGGTGGTCATATTGAGCATCTTTAATAATCGCATTACGTTCTTATTAAAGAAAATCACATTTTCTCTTAAGCTTAAAATTTCAATCCCAGATAATTCAAGACCGTTAGAAATACGAAAAAAGTGAATAGAATCATTCATATCTGAAGTATCTCGGATACCTCGGCGGCCACCCCAAATATTAAAAACCAGAAAAAAAAATTTAAGCTGATTTTATCACAAAAACAAATTATTGTATTTAAGTATGTTATCCTACAAAAATTTAATTAAAAAAAAATAATTTAATTAATTTAAAACAAATACGTGCAAAAATCGGCTCATTACATAAATTAACTTTATCTACAGACAGAGAGATTCAAATTTAAATATGCCTGAAATATAAAAATCACCTGTAGTATTTTGATCGGTAATATTTAATTTTCTTATATTTCTTATTATTTATTCTATCGCAAAATAATTTGGTATCATTTGTTTCGCCATTTTTTTAAAGTAATTGTTTAAAAAGAGTCGCCATGTGTAAAATATTGGTTAGACACAAAAATGTGATTTTGTCAAATTGCGTTATTCATATCTTTTGTACCAGTCACTAAAACGTTGTATTTTTTTAACATCACCTGAAATCTTTAGATTAGTTTGTATCCCATCACGGCCAAGTAGATGAAAAATTAAAAAATAGGCGTATAAACTTTTAAAATTTTAACTCTGATTTAGAAATACCTAAGAAATCTAAAAATGTTAAATATTGCCATTTCCGGTAAAATAACTGAAAAAAGTATATAAAAACTCTTTTCTTCCTATACCCATTATCTATACTGAATTTCACTTTCGTTCCCCTTATACTCTAAAAGTTATGACTTTAATAAAGGCAAAAAGCAGTTAAAAAATTATTACTTATCTCTATCCGTATCGTAATAACACGTAAATACACGTAATAAAGAGCAGTTGAACCACAGTAAAATTACCTTGGAAATAAACCTAAAACCTTTGGAATAAACTGTTAGGCGTCTGTTTAACACTTTCAGGATACAAACCCTGAACAAAATTGGTTTTGGTGGTTGCATAAAAAATTTAAAATTACATTACGTAAGTATGCTTTTAAGCCGTGCTTTAAACCATTTTTTGATCGCCGACGTATGTTGTTACTCGTTGCGTATACGGATAGGTATAAGTGTGCATATTTATGGTGTTGTTTTTTGTCTCTAATCGATTATTTAGTACACTATTAGGAGTTAACTAAAACACTAATTTATCTTTAATTTTACATATTTTAATGGCTAACCTAAATTTATTTTTACAAACTTACATCAATAAATTTAGGCGTACGCTCCATACTTGAATTCATGCTCATAGTCATACTTGTAGACATGCTCGCAGACATCGTTTTTAACTCGTTCCCATTAAAATAGTCGTTCACTTCCTGCTTGTTTTTAAAGGAAGGCTTAGGAGAAGGATCAAAAAGGGTCATGGAACGTTTTAAGAGCGGCAAGCCTTTCTTTTTTTTCAGGCTTCGGAGTCTTACTCTCGTTTTGACTAGGCTTTTCCGAACTAGAACTAGAAACGGGATTTTGAGGGTTTAGATACTGTTGATTTACTTAAAACTGCTCCTTTCTTTGAATTAGTAGATGTTTTCGCGTTTTTGAGCCGGTTATACTAGTATCCCGTTTACTTCTATTGACTAGACTTAGCGAACGCTTAACCAAAGGCTTCTTTTCGACTTTGGGTTCTATAGCCTCTATTTTAGAGTCATATTGAACACTATAGTGATCGACATCGTCATTTTGCAAAGTTATATCTGTATCTGCTGTACTCGTAGGAGAGTAATCGTCAATTTTAAAATGCTCCGGAATCGACAGGTTATCATTTTCGTTTATAAGGCTGGGGTCGATGGATGAACTCATATCATCGCTATACTTGCGATTGTCAAGGATTCTATCTAACCTCAATGAGTCCTTGTTCTGCGTCAAGTTATGTAAATAAAACCCGTTTGTATTACCGTTTGTCTCAATATCTTTATCCCCACCAAAATGCTCATTAATCATATTTTCTATTAGTTCAAAATCATCACTGTCAGTGACCGAATCTAGAGAATCTTTAAAGTTTATCGGAGGATCGATAACTGATGCGCGTTGGGATTTTTACCGGTGCCTGCAGATTTAACAGTTTTTTTGACTGGAATGGGTGTAGTAGGAGTTTTGAGAGGGGTTGAGGTGGTGGTGTGAGGTCGGGATGGGTTTTTAGAAGAGTCTGAGGGAGTAAAAGGTTTAAAATCGTCACTTTCTAAAAGTTCCATGAACTGACGCTGTGCCACTTCAAAGGGATCGTAGTTTGATGCGTTACTGTAAAAATATATTAAATATAGAATACCGTTGTTAAATATAGCTGTTAAAAAAATTACTATTTAATATGCCTTATTTAACTAAGTACCTCCCTGATTTAAAGTTATATTCATGATGTGAACAATTTTACCTTATTATATGTAAAAATATAGTTTTTAAAAAATATAATTTTTTACGGGCAGACCCACCCCAACCTTTTTGGCCACGCTAATGGATAGTCATGATCCTAAAATTATATGAAAAATTATATTGTACTTCAATTTTAAATCTTTGTCTTGGGGAAAAACATATATGTGTGAAGCATAACTTTCAATATTAAGCAAAGTAGTCTAGTCGAGAAATTAGTTTCCTGGGAAAAATAGTTTTTGACATCGTAAAAATATGGTTGTTGGTATTTTGGATTCAGACAAAAAAATAAAAAATTGGATTTTTTAATAATCCCGCACTTAAAAATTGGCATAGTTATAAACAAAAAAAAGAAGAAGAGAAAAAGGAGAGTCTCCGTTTTGCAGCTATAGTAAAAAGAATATTGAAGCTAGATAAAATTTGAAAAAATATTCTAAAAGAGAAGATAATTTCAGTAGGTTATATACCACATCCTGCAGTTGTAGCTCCATAATTTATAATTTTAATTTAACGTTGAAAATTGGGATCCGCGTAGCCGTCTTGGCGCTGGCACGCCGCCACGCAAAGTGTGCAAAATAAAATATTTTTTTATAATATTTAATATTCATTTTTACTTTCGAATATATGTTTTTTCGCTGTTCATAATTATAGCGTCATCTAGATACTTAAAGGAATATAGTTTCTTTAGCAAAAACATCCTAGCTTCATTTTTGTTAAAGTTATTCAATAGTTCATTTTTTTCTTCCAAACTCCCGTTTTATTGTACCCATTCCAGTACCCTAGTTTCTTGAAGAGGGCGGTATAGGTCTGCTGGGTGCGTACCGTATGTTTCCGGGGGACTCTAATATCCCCGAAGACTGCCTGTCTTTGTGATCCAATGCCTCACACTCTGACAGTATGTAGGTTACTTTTTTGGTCTCTGCTCCATATAATCTGCAGTACAGATCTCCGTTGTATAATCCCATTTTATGCAGGTGTTTTTTCACTGGAGCATGTCCGGTGAAGAATCCTGTGATTGTGTGTTTTTGTGCATGGTCATCTGATGTATATTTTTTCATGCATGTGTTGAGGAAGCCTTTCCCAGTGCAGTCTTTGCTGTTTTTTTACTCAGTTTTGTACTGCACTCCGGAAGGTGCTCTTGGGCACTCCAAGGACTGGTTCTGGCCCGACGTCTGTCGTGGCTGACCCCCTTTAGCCAGTTCGTCTGCGTTTTCATTGCCTTGAATTCCAAAAATGCCCTGGCACCCACATCAACCTCGTGTTGTTGCGTTCCGCCAGTTCCTTGAGTTCCTCAAAGCATTCTAGTACCAGCCAAGACGATACCTTGAGATCGATTAGTGCTGCTTGACTGTCCGTTAGAATGTTGATTGTACAATTTGTGTGGGGCTTTTGCTTGTTAATCACGTTACATTGTAAGATCGAAAAAATTTCTGCTTGAAATACAGAATAATTAATTATTATTAATTAATATATTATTTTTCATATACTCTATACATACATTTCATATACGTCTTCGGAAGTTTTACCAAATAAGAAACTTTTTAATTATTAACTTTATGAAAAAAGTGTCTCTTCATCAAAAATCCTACTTGATGAAAAAATACATTTCCACAAAAATATTTGAAGGTTGGATGTACAGGGTGGCTTAAAAATGATTTGTTTCCAAATTAAAATAAAGGGTATTTCCTAACTACGGTACCAAACTTGAAAGGGTGATTTCCTATGTCATTTTATGAAGAAAAGTATATTAAATATAGAATTCCAAAAATGCCCTGGCACCCACATCAACCTCGTGTTGTTGCGTTCCGCCAGTTCCTTGAGTTCCTCAAAGCATTCTAGTACCAGCCAAGACGATACCTTGAGATCGATTAGTGCTGCTTGACTGTCCGTTAGAATGTTGATTGTACAATTTGTGTGGGGCTTTTGCTTGTTAATCACGTTACATTGTAAGATCGAAAAAATTTCTGCTTGAAATACAGAATAATTAATTATTATTAATTAATATATTATTTTTCATATACTCTATACATACATTTCATATACGTCTTCGGAAGTTTTACCAAATAAGAAACTTTTTAATTATTAACTTTATGAAAAAAGTGTCTCTTCATCAAAAATCCTACTTGATGAAAAAATACATTTCCACAAAAATATTTGAAGGTTGGATGTACAGGGTGGCTTAAAAATGATTTGTTTCCAAATTAAAATAAAGGGTATTTCCTAACTACGGTACCAAACTTTAAAGGGTGATTTCCTATGTCATTTTATGAAGAAAAGTTAGTATAAACATATGTCCGAGTTGCTTCGTTTCTAAGATACAGGGCGTTAATTATTTTTTAAAGTCTGTTTTTTAAATATCTTAAATACGAAGCCAGATACAAAAAATGTACTTCATTAAAAAGTTATATTTTAAGTTGCTTTATTAAAAAATATATAAAAACTACATAAAAAGCCAGTGGCGTACAGTGGGCACAACAGCCAAGATCATTGAGAGAAAAATGCACTGGCTTTTATGTAGTTTTTATATTTTTTCCTATAAAGCAACTAAAAATACAACTTTTTATTATAGTACATTTTTTGTATCTGGGTTCGTATTTAAGATATTTAAAAGATACTAACTTTTAAAAAATAATTAACGCCCTGTATCTCAGAAACGAAGCAACTCCGGACCTATGTATATAGGAACTTTTCTATATAAAATTACATAACAAATCACCCTTTAAAGTTTTGTGCCGTAGTTAGGAAATAGCCTGTACTTATATGAATTTGGCAAAAGTATTTTTAAGCCACCCTGTACATCTAGCATACAATTATTTTTATGGAAATGTATCAAGCAGGACTTTTTATGAAGAGGCACTTTTTTGTAAAGTTTTTTAAATATATTTAACACACCGTAGTTCAAAAACTAAGACGTTTAGGACATAGGTTTATATGAAGTTTTTTTCTTATTTTCTGTTGTAGAATCGCCCCGTTTGTCGGTTGAGTTACTGGACATCCTGTAGGTATGTAGGTAATTTGATTGAAATTGATAAAAACTTTGATGTTTATTGGTGCCTGAACGGTGAGGTTTATCGACTTTAATAAGGAGTACCATATTTTTTAAGTTTTTGATTGTCTATAAAATGGCGCCCCCAGCTTTGCGATATCTGTCAAAATAAAAAGTTATGATGTAAATAAATTTTAAGTTTTAGGTAAAGTGCCCTCTGGCGGTATTTAAAAAAAGTACTTTTGTCTTAAAATTTTAGAATCTGCAAGGCTTAATTTGTGTGCCAATTATCAACTGGATTGGTTAAGAAATAAATGCAATATGGCGAAAAACCAAAATAAAAATTAAACTTTAATGGCTTGTAACTCGAAAACGAATGACATTTTGAAAAAAATTATATGAAGCTCTGCCCTTATTTTGTAAAGTAGAATTACCCCTTAAGTTTCGGGACCGATTTTTGAATCACCCTGTATAAAAAAATCAGGAAACTATTGATACAGTTTTGTTAAGAGCATCATTACTATGTCAGAAAAACACTTCCGAACCAAAATAATGCGTTAGGGGATGAAGAGAGGTGCTTTTAGGGGTAAAAATGTTTTTTTACAATTTTAAGTCAAACAGTAAAATCTAATAAGAAAGGTTAAATGTAAAAGTAAAAACCTACAACCTATGTCATAACCATTTTACCCTAACCTCAAAAATTTTCGAGAAAAGTAGAGTAGTTCTTTGTTTTTAATTTTCATCTTTAACAAAAATACCTCGATTAAGCTAAAATTTGGAGCAGATATACTTTTTACCGTTCCTAATATACTATAATTTTATTCATCAATAAATATTTAGCCGCTTTTCTAAAAACTTACTTAAAAACAAAACAAAAAAAAATGAAAATTTTTAACCGCCATTTTAATTTAATTTTTTTCTTAAAAAATGGTTCGCTAAGGACCCATCTGTTTCGTTTTTTTGTTAACTATTAATAAATGCAAAAATATATATATATATATATATATATATATATATATATATATATATATATATATATATATATATATATATTACCAAGTTATATTATAACATTGATTATATTAACAAAACTATACCAATAGTTTGCTTTAAGGCAATTTTTTTCAATCAGGTATTCCGTCTGGACTAATTTGTTTATACATTTTTATAAACAAATAGACTAGACATTTTCCGGGTTTTTATTTGTTGTTAACTAAGAAAATTCATAATAAACAAATGAAAAACTTTTATTAACTTTTAAAATGGAATCTTGTTTATTATGTACATAAGAAGAGCTTCCAAAAGAAAAAAGAAGTACATTATTTAAACTTCAAGAGATTTTATGACAACTGAATCCTATAAAAATAAGATAATTGCACAACTTTAACAAAAATGAAGTTAAGAAGTTTTTGTCAAAGAAACTATATACCTTTAAGTGTCTAGGTGACACTATAATTTATTTAGATTTAAAAATTAATATTTAATAATAACACATTACACATAATTAACACACTTTGCGTGACACACATAATTTAGCATAGATAACTAAAAATTGCAGAGAAACAATATATTACCACTTTTTATTCTCCATAATAGTAAAAATCCTTTATATATCGCAATAAACTAAAACCAATTTCATATACTAAAATAAAACTACTTAACACAAAATTCGCAATATGACTAAATCTGTGCCATGTTCTTTTATTGTTTAGTTAATTTATTTCTTCATAGACGCCATGACATTACCGTTTAGAGGTTTTAAACTACTAACGCAATTTTTTTCAACCCACACTTTTGACCAAATTCAGAAAGTGGTTAGACCTAATTTTAATAAGAATTATTATTATTTTTTAAATAATTTAAAATGATCTATATTTATTTTATCTAGGAAATTAATAATCTTTATTAAATGCGATTTTTTTAAATACTATCAAAAATATATTTGTAAAACATATAAATAAATACCTATGTTAATCACCTTTGAATATCAAGGTGTTTCTTTTCACCTTCAATATTAGCCTCGTTACTTTCTTCATACATTTTTTTTGTATGACCTATTCTAGGCAATTTTATATGATCTTCCTTCCGTTTACTAATTTTAACTTGAATCTCTTGATCTTTTTTACCACATTCTTTTTTCCTCCAATAATTAATGGTAATTTAACCCCTTTCACATCGTTTTTCCATTTTTCTTTCCACTTTCTTTAAATATTTTTTTGTCGATTTCCAACAACTTTTCGCACTCTGATACACTTATAGCCAAGAGCACATCGCTATATTCATTTTTTAGTTTTCTACCTTTTACAATTTTTTTCTATTAAGTTTAATGTTCTGGGTGTCATTTCGAAATTCCAGAGCTAGCCGCTGAATTTGGAATAGTCCGGTTTACATTTAAATTGTTTTCAGTAGCACAATCTTTTACAACTTCAATATGAACCATTTTATTAACAACACTTTCACAAAATATTGGTTGTCCATCTCCACAATCTTGGTTGTTAAAACACTCATTTGTTCGATTATTTGCATTAGCACCATTTAAATTTAACACCCCACAATCTTTGCTCTTTTCGTCTAAACTTGTGTCACTTTCATCACTTAAATAGATCCTTCTTTTTTTCTTGGGCACCGAATAATCTTCTTCCAAAACATTAGCATAATTTTTCATCCCTTTAGATTTTGCCTTTTTCGTTTCTTCTATAAACTTTTCTGCTGCAATCCGTAAGATTTCTAACCTTTCTTTGCTTTCAACGTCCGTCCAATCGATTATTTTCTCCTGGGAAATATATTCGCTTTCTTGTACTTTGATTTTCATGAAACTCAAATTGAGAAAAAGGTATTACTTGGGTACATTTTTCATCCTCTTCTTCTTCATGTACATTATTAACAGCCTTACAAGCATTGGCAAAATTAAAACTGACAAATGTACTGCAGGGACTGAACTGATGCTTCTAATATCTTGACAAGTTTTCCTAAAGTCAACACTTTCAGTTTTGAAGACACATTTTCTTTTAAAAAACAATGGTATTACAATTTTCTTTGATTCATCATTTTGCTTAAGATTTATTAAACTTTTATTCATTAACATGTTCATATCAGAAAACTTTTTCTTAAGGTAAAATTCGAGCTACTGGTCACTTTTAAAAGAGATTCCTCCGAAATCTGATTTAATTCTTTTTCGAAGTTGGTACTGTTAACGGAGCTCCAAGATTTCTTGTCTGTCAAAGTGTTCTGACTATTATCCCGAGTCAAATCTAAATTAGTTTCAGCTTGAAAAAGGTATACAACATTAGTTAATTTGTCATTATTGTTATTATGTAAAAATGAAAATCTATTTGCATTAACACTATTATTATAATTATCGCTATTGTTTGGCTCATGTCTGTTACAGGTGTTAGAGTTATACATATTTCTGTTCATTAAAGGCCCTATACTATCGCAAGATTGATTTAAATCGTCATCGTTTATAGGCTCTTCCAAAGAGTCCTTTTCAGAATTTCCTTCAAATTCATCTGAAAACAATTTATTATTTAAATTATCTTTTCTGGTATTTAAAACGTCTCGGTCCGTTTCGTCACAATTGGAACTTTCCGGTTCTTTAAAATCACTAAGTTTTTGAATCGTGTCTTCCTTTTTTGATTTTCATTTAAAAACTCTTCTTTAAAACTATCTTCAAACCACTTGTTCATATCAGTATGCCCTTCATTTGAGTTCAGCTGGTCAGAATCTTCAATATTTCTATCATGATTATTCCCATTTTCCTCCTTAACATCCAATGGTAATTCATGCACCAAATTTTCGTCTAAATTCGAATTCTCTTTGCCAGTGTTCGTAAAGCAACGAAAATGTTTTCCTATTTCCATAATTTTTTCCTTCATTATTTGATCGACTTTATTATTACTCTCACAATAAGTCTCCTGAAGGGTTATTTGCTCCAAATGTTCATCAGAATCATTTATCTTTTTTAAATTATCATATCTAATTAAACAATGCTCTTCTTTTTCATTATTTAAAGAGTTCTCATCACTTTCTTTTTCTATTGTTTTAACTTGAGCTTTTTTATATTTTTTTAATACATCAGAGAGATTTTTAAAGTTCTTTTTTAGTCGGTATTCGGGACATCCTATTTTTGCAAAGTATATCGTTTGATGACAAAATCTTTCAACTCCATCTTTAGGTATTTGACAAGGAAGTATTTCACTGTTGGTTTGCGTACAATCACCAGGATTTTCATTTCTTTTCTCTAAAACCTTTTGAGCGTAAATTCTTGTTCTTAACATTTACATTTGCTTCAAGATAAAAGGTTTTTTCTTTAGTTAGTTTTTGAGGTTTTTCGTTAGTTCGTGAAGAAACTGGTAGAGTTTCTATCTCCAAATTTATCATATCGGTTTCGAGTTGTTTGGTAGAAATTTTCATAGCCGTATCACAAAGCCCTGGCTGTTTTAAATGCAATTTTGGCAAGTTTTTTGTAGATTTAATTGCATTTATTTCATTCTGAGTTCCTAATGTACTCGCAAGGCTCTGTGAAGTACCGATTTCGACAGTACTACTATGTTTCTTAACTGTGTCCTTCCAGGTAACCAATCGCTTGTTAACTTCCAATTGGTTTATTGAGGAGACAGTCATACCTTCAATTTGATTGTTTATGCTTACAGTATTTAACTTTTTTGAGGCTAGGACATTTCTTTTACTTTGTAAACTGTTGGGATAAAGGAAAAGGGACTTTAGGATTTTAGATTAAAGTATATTTTTTGTAAATTGTAAGGAGAATGGAAATACATTTGCAAAAAAAAAAGAATAATTAGCATATACACATTAATTCAATAAAGACAATGTTTAAAAATAAAGGGATAATCCTTTTTCCCTTCTCCCTACAGTTTCCCTAGGAGAAATAAGTGTGGCAAAGCAAAAGTTATATTTATACAATTTTTTTATCTTCAAGAAAAATATTTAAATTTGGTATTTTTTAATTTTTAATACTCAGCTTACCTCTTAATTGACTCGGCTTTAGGCGACGGACTTCCAATTACTGGCAAACCAAATGATAAAGACATTTTTTATCTTCTGTGCTATTTCTCTTTTGTCGCCGCTGCATTTTGTCTATATCAGATTTGTTAATTCTATTTCTATGTTCATTGTCAACCTTTTCTAAAAAAATAAAATATTACACTTGTAGATTTAAAAAAACGCTTTTAGTATAGCTAACAAGACGTTAAAGTTAAAATGAGAATCAGATCAGACCATCCCACAAATGAAAAATATCTTAACATGTAAGGGTGGTCCAACCAAAACGCACGATGTTAATTGCAAAAACAATAAAAAGTTTCCAGAGAATTCTCTTAATATTTTTTATTATGATAGAAGGATTTATGACAATTATGTGTAAAACAGAATATTGGCCAAATGCTCGCCACGGCTTCGGTGGCATACCTTTATCCGACGGTGCATATTTTTAATGACTCTGAGACATAATTATTGAGTTTCAATGTATTATATACTAAATTATCTCATTCTTCGTGGATTCTTTAACAAGCAGAATTTTCCTATTTGGGCAAATTAGAGTACCAGGATGATTGTTGAAAAGCCGATGCATCCACAAAAGTAACTGTTTAGTGCGGTTTAGGGGCTGCCGGCGTCATACAGCCAACAAAACAATGGCTCCTTTACTCGAGAAATTCAATAGCCGTGTAATCTCATGTCGTGGCGATGTTAATTTGCCACCATGATTATGTGTTTTGGCCCCTTTAAACTTCTTTCTTTGGGAATATTTAAAAGAAAAGGTGTACGCCAATAAGCCAAAACAATTGAAAACCAAAAGGATGAGATAATTTGGCACATTAAGGACATTTAAGCTCAATTATGTCTCAGAGTCTTTGAAAACATGGACAATCGGATAAAAATATGCCTCCGAAGCCGTGACGAGCATTTGGCCCATATTTTTTTTTATACGTAATTGTCATAGATCCTTCTATAATATTAAAAGATCTTAGGAGAATTCTCTGATATCTTTTTGTTTTGTTTACAATTAACATCGTGCGTTTAAGTTTGATAAGTAAGATTTTTTATTTTCAAGAGCAAAAAAAGTTTTTTGACTCAACTTTAGTGTCTTTCTACTAACCTACATTAACCAGACTTTTGGCTTTCTTATACTAGGTCCTCGGGATAGTGAGCTTAACAGATTTGTCGAAGAAGTTGTGTTTTTGGTAAAAACTGGTTCAGGACTCTGTGGAATTAAATTAGTTGTGGAATATTTTTCTTTAATTAGGGTTCTTTTCGATTTATTTAACGGCGGCACTCTGGAAAGCAAAAGTACAAAATATAAAACCTTTTTCCCTTCATATGCAATAATACTTATTATATAGAAAATTACATATACGGATAAAAACTTAAAGCAACAATTACTTAATTCGGTATCTGGGAGGTTTCGGGCTTGTGGAATTAAATAGTAATATAGACACAGTTTTGTGCTACACGGAATATTACCGTTCTTAAAATATAACCCATTACAACTCGCGTAGCCAGGGGGAGGACAAAAAACACTGATTTCCTAAAAATGGTATGAGGCCCTGACTTAACTTGCCGCCCCGAGCCCCAACACCTCTAGCTACGCCACTACCCATACTACCATTTCAGCAAAAGCATGCTAGAGCCTTAAAATCTTACAGCTGGTTTGCATCATATCTAACTTCAGATCAAATAAGTAGGACCAAGTTGAACAATCTTGAGCAAATTTACCAGTGAAAAACAACAAACTGATTATTAAAGAAATTCAAGGGCGCTCTGGTCCAAACTTTTGGGAAGTATTAGAAGACGTCCTATTTTTATTTAACATACAGTATAACTTCGGCAATCCGGACAGATATAGTTAAAGTACTTGTCCAAATTAGCGAATTGTCCGGGTTTACCGAAGTAGTGCTGTTAATGAAAAAACAAATTGTATTCATGTCTTCTTCGGACGAGTGTGAAGGCGCATTGTCAATAAGAAGCAATGTCCTGCATGGTTTATTGGCGTTGATTTAAGCCATTTGAAGAATATGTTTTAAGCCATCCATCCTTTGATACTTGCCTGGTATTTCATAGGCAACTGTGTATTTTTAATAATCGGGAATTCTTACATAACACAAGTAACGACAACCTATGTGTGTTAATGCATCGGAGAATGAGCATAAAGGTTACATAGTCTTTCTGAAATTTTCCATCCTGGTACCAATTTTTCATCGTTACGTACCCACGTTATGTTTGACAAACCCTCCCAAAAAGTGCAGAATTTATCGCATTGTAGATTTGGTTTTTAGTTAATTACATTTCTGCATGCAGGGAGCTTGGGTTAGGATTGAATAGAAGCTGCACCATGTCAGGAGTTGCTTTGAAACATGTTCTCCACACACTTCAAGAATGACATCACCCACTCACTAAAAAGTCGAGCCATCTCTGAACTCGACTCAACCTCAGTATTTACAGTCGAGTCCTGCCGCTTTTACACATGGTCTAATGTTTACCCTCAAATAAAAACTAACTCACACCACATCTCTACGAGCCAACGCTTGCATAATATGTAAATAAGATTTGTTTAATTTTTTGCTCATTAAGCCGTGTTTTTATGAGTCTTTGGGCAATGATGTACGAAGGGCTGTAGGGGCAAAAATCTGAAGCGACCGAACTGCATAAGGTGTCCGATTTACTGAATTGGCCCTGTTTACGGAGTGCAATGAGTTGTCGAAGTTCTACTGTATTTGATTTTTACTGCCAACCCAGTGGATTCAAAAGTGTATTTCTTAACCCCATCGTCTAATGATGATGATAAATACTGCCTAAATTGTTCTGAATCAGTTTAAAATTATTCATTCATTCATGTTTAGTTCGCTGTTGCTTGCTTCTCTTTTTTATTTTAGTGGGCTTATGGTCGCACCACCACTTTTGTCTTGTTAGTAGTTCGTCAGTGCGTAAAGCACCAATCAGTTGCAGTTAAAAAATTTTTTTATCAACGATTTTCTGTCCTTATTTTCAAAAACCCTGACATTTGCTTCAAAAGAAGTTCATCAAATAATTTTGAGCTCCGTCTCAAAGAAATTAGTATAAAAATATTTAAATAAATTTAATTGACAAGGAGTTAGATAAGTGTAAAAACCAGCTGAAATCGTTAATTCAGTGTTTCTGGTATGGTGTCTGTTACCGATATTGTACGAAAATGGCAACCAATACTTTGTAATAATATAATGTGATATTTGTAAATAATGAAAAAAAATGTCGCACAAAACTGACCATTTGGCAAAAGGGACAGCATCACTGTGTACCTACAGTGTGGTCCACATAAAAACAAATGGAAAACTGTACCCTTATTTTTAAAAAAATACAACAAAATGTTGAATAGAGTCAGATCCTATTAAAAAAATAATAACTTGTATAATACAATCTTTATTTTTCGACTTAATATATTTTTAAAGTAGTTGTTACCAACTGAGTCAAATTTGTAAAATTAAAAAGTATTTTTCTACATTTTTTTATCTAACCACTAACTTAAGTTTATTGCAAGGATATTAATGGGTCCTAGAATTTATAAATACACATGCTTTTAATAAGGCAAATATACTATTAATAATAATGTGCATATAAATTTTTTCTTTAACGTAAAAAAATATATTTCAAATTTTATAAAAGTAGAGTGAACATGAAATTCATAAAAATTAAAATAAAAACAAAATGAATAGAATAATAATGACTTTATATTTATGTTATTTATTTAAATAGTTTTTCTTTTTTATACAGCTCACTTTGTTATTTTTTTTTGTACCAGGCAACACTTACCCTTTTCACCTGTTTGAACGCTATCTTGTATATGAGTACTTAAATAAAACCAAGTACTGCAATGTGTAGTTTAAGACCACGCATCAACTTCTAAAATAATAAAATTTTTCCGCCAAATTGTAAATAAAGAAGTTTCCATTTTTGCACACTTACTAGACCACCCTGTATATGCCAAAAACCTTTCGCATACCAAATGCACACAAAAACTTTAGCGATGTTGTTTTTGCAAGACTTTTCACTCACCCAATATTAGTAGTTAAATACTGAAAAGAAGTTTTTTTTTTAAATATAATTTTTGCTCCTAAAACCTCAATAGTGTACAATAAAAATGTTGCTATTATTTATAATTATTGTTGTTATTTTTAAATAATAATTGTTGTCTAAAACCTCAATAAAAATAAAAATGTTGTTATTATTTATAATTGTTATATAAATGAACATGGAAAACATTTAATCAAGTCATCAGATATGAAAAGTAAAAAAGCACTGCAGTCGGTAGGATTCGAACCTATTGCTCCCAGAGTGGAATCTGATTTCTAGTCAGACGCCTGAATCCGTTTGTGGGTCAATGACTCACAAGTTGTAATTCTATCACATTTGCAGATGTAGAATGAAGATTAAATTGTCTTAACGGCTAATTATACCCTAAATTCAAAAACACTATAGAGACAGTGAATTATTTTATATTGTTTTATTTTTTTATAAATCTATTAATTATAAAACATTTTTGGTAATTTTCTAAAAATGGCAACTCGATTTTGACGAAATTCTGGTTAGTGGGGTTTAAAAGATCTTTATTCGAAAAGAGGTTTGACTTGAGGAATGCTGTTCTCGAGATATCCATCACAAAGCGATATTTGAACTAACCTTAGCTCACCACTCTTGCACAATTCTGGGATTTCGATGTTTTACATGATTTTTGGAATTAAATTGCGGCTTTTCTTTGATAATCCGGCAACCATGACAAATATTAGGCTTCATGGCAAACAGTGATTAAATGATTCAAAGTATAGCTATGCAGTTTAATGCAAAAATATGCAACAGTACACGTAGAAAAGCGGGGGTTTCAAGAGGTGGTAAAATCCAAATATTGATAGTGAGCCCCTTTAGCCTTTAAATCAGAATTGTTATTGCAAAAGAAGGGAGATCTCATTAGAGAGTCAAGCTTAGGTTCAAATTTGAGACTTTGATGATGGATATCTCCGGAGGGAACAGAAACGTTTCCGCCAAATAATTCTTTCAGATTCAGTGATCAGCGTCTCCAAACCCCGTAACGCCTGCCAAAATCGGAGTTCCCATTTTCTAGAACACAACATTTATCTGGCACGGTCATACTTTGACAGTCCGATTCTCTCCATTCTCGACTTCCCAGAATCGCAAATGCGACATCAATGTAATTCTACGTCACAAACAATTTACAACATTGCGTTGATAATACATACTACACTGAATCAAGATTAGAAATTATGCAGATACATATTTATTTTTGACAGACACATATAGGGTTAGTAGATAAACCGAAACGGTAGTAGATATCAACAACCGTTGACTTATATAAACCACATTTTGCTCCATTAAGCACTGAACATGAAGGACATGAAGAATTAAAAGTTATATTTCAGAGGTTGTTGTTTTTTATAGTTTCTCTGTGGGAGATAGAAAAATTCTTGGAATACCATATTTTTATTATTGTAACAATTGTTTGTATCAACTTTATTATTACCTGATATTATCGTTTTCTTTTACCTCAAACAGATTTCGGGAAGATACAGCATCAAGCTTTAATTTAGAACGATCATATGGTCAATTATCCAAACGATCCGTCTGAAATTCCACAAATTAGTAACAGGGGAGTAACTGGACATTTTAAATTTGGAATTGCATTTGGGATGCTTATTCCCTTCCGGTCAATTTTTTTAAGAATCTAATACGTCGTAAAATGTTATTCTGAATTTGTGAAGAGTTACCCCATTAATTTTAGGGATTTAACAATGTTGGATAGTTTGGGACACTGCCGCATACCATGTTTTGAAATAATTTTTAAAAATGATGCCATATCTCCAAGATTGGTAGATAAAAACGATAAAATCAGGTCATAATAAAAGTTCATACAAGCAACTGATTACAATAAAAAAAAAATTGATTATTTCATATTTAAAATTTTAAAATTTTTACCTACAGAGAAAACTAGAAACTTGCTAAACCTTAAAATAAGCAATTTTTAATTTTTATGTCTTACTTTACCCCTTGGCACAAAATTTTGTTCATTTAGATTTAACGGTTGCTGAGATATTTCAACGGAACTGGTTTTATTTATTAACCCTGTATATTGTTAGGTTTTTGAAAAGTGCTTATCTTTTTTAGTGCTGACTAAATAATTTGACACTGATACTTATAATCCGCTTAACCTCATTGGTTGCACGCCTTTGGTGACTGATGTATTCTTGCTCTTCGCCTAAAATCATCTGATTACGTCTGTCGCTTTAAATAAAATGTCGGTCACAAGAGTGGGCACCTCTGCTCTGTCATTATGATGAGGCTATATGGGATGTTGTACTTCTAGGTTTGGGGGAGGGGTGAGGACGGCATTCTAATGAACGGCACACCTAGTAGGGCAAAAGGTTAAACCATACAATTAATGGTTTAAAACTACATACTATGCCTGTTTACAATTGTTGCTTTAATTTAGGTTCAGAGAACTTGAATCTGATACATGATCCTGCTCCATTAAAATATATTGCTGCACGGCAAATGCAAAAAGACACACACATATTTCAAATGAATAGGTTTATGCACCAAAGGAGTTTAACTGAACCTAAACTGAGAACTCATAATTGTTAAACCGGCCTTGTATTTTTTTTGTAATTGAAATTATTTATGAAAGTCAATACAAATATTAGATATTATTTGTTTTAAGTAAGTTTCATGGGCATAGGAACGGCAAATACTTGAAAACTAATAGCTATAAAAAGTATTTAAATAAAAGTTGTATATAATAAATGCTGCATCATGGAGACCTGGACCTGATATCAATGTAAAATTTATGTATTTTAAGGGCAAATTAACTTCTTCTTTTAAAGAAACCACCATGTTTACTTCTCAGAAATAGAAATTCTGATATACTAGGAGGTTCTGTCCTGTTCTGTTGTAATTGCAGGGATATCTGGTTATTATTACAGATGAAGACTTTCGGTTTTATGAAGGTTAAAGTACTTTCCTTTAATAAACAAAACATAACCTGTAAAATATTTTTCATCACTCTTTTTCCTTTTGACATACAAATAAGACAAAATTATTTTTTCCAGTTTGAACTACCCTCGTATTTGAGTTAGAACTTAAAATAAATTTCAAATAGTAATAAATTAAATTCATAATAAGAACACTAACACCTTGCGGGCCTCCTTTAACGAGTCAACGACGAATATTCCTACCGCCATATATGAAGCAGCGGCGCGATAATCCAGCCTGTCAATGTCAAATATTTACGGGTGTCAGACTGGACTAACGCGTCACTGCGTTTATTGGACAGAGTTTACCACAGTGTTTTACATGCAGCAGATTTTTAAACATTGTGACAAAAAAGCTTCTAAGGGTTACAGTTACCCGAAACATGTGTTTGAGCCTTATGGTCTCATGACTGACCATTTTTGGCAAAATGTTTAAACATTGCATGCAAAACATTGTAGTGCAGGAGTTGTCTGACAAAAAAGTGATGCGTTTTCCCCCAGTTCGACACCCTAGAGCATTTGACGTTGATAGGATCGAGCCATGGGCGCCGCATTCCATGGGGCGGCATTGTCGTGGTAGACTTTGTCGAAAGGAATCCCCTAAAAGGTTTTAAAAAGTGTTTTTATCATGAGAGTCCATTTCAATATCTGGCCCAGAGTACTATGACGTTAACACTGATGTTGATAGACATTTTTATGTAGTATTCAGTGGTGTAGCTCTATATTAAACCCGTTTTCATACTTTTAACGCAATCTATATAAGAAAATCGAAGTTTACATTAAATTAAAAATATATTTTTACTATTATACCTTTAGCAGCTCTTATAGCAGTCACCAGCTCCAAATGCTTTTCCTTCCACTTGCTTTACCTGGGGTTTTCTTTCACGACACGGTTCTCTCTTTTTTCTTAAGATAATGGCTGATGAAAATCTGCTAAGTCTTGTACCAACTACCTACAAAGAATTAGGGTGCGAGTTATTACTTTAATCCAACCAAATTCAATCTATCAATTTTCTACCTTAGAATTGTGGAGTGATGGCAAAAAGTAAGCTTTTAAAAAAATCCGGGTCTGAGTGAATCATTTTAGTATCAAATATATGAAAAAATATATAAAGTTACCCTTTGTTTTAAAGAATCGAATGGTTTTCGCTTCTTGACAGCATTTTTCTCGCAGATTTTTCTCGTGCTTTTTAAGGGGGTTTGGCGGGAAGGTCCTGCCTTGCACACATGCTCAACAGGGAAGAAGGTTTGCTTCCTGTGTGATTAGTTCTGAAAAAAAAGGAACATTTAGATTAAACAGGCATACAATGTAAGGATGATGTATTTTTAAACCAATAAAAATGTAAAGGTGCTAAATTTTAAGAAAAATTAAATTTATTACCCTATTACAAAACTTGATTACTCCACTATCAACTTCTAGAGTGTTATAGTCCATCCAAGCTAACACTTTTAGTTGGCAATGCGAATATTCCTATATCAGTAAATTTCCGCGATGATCAAGTTTAACAATTTTTTTCTTACTAACGATATATTTGCATAAACTGTAAAGCTTAGGGTTTGACCATACTATTTTATTAACAGTTATCATCACAGGAAAGCTAAAACTTTATCACTGTATATAAATTAAAATAAACATATTTATTTGGTGTAGACAGAAGCTGTTCCTGGCCCATCCAGGATGACCTGGATGGACCAGACCACAAACCATAAACAATGTGTCTACTCCTGTTACTTTTGTTTGAAAAAATAACAGTGATATACCAAAAAAGTCATGGAAGCAGTTCTGAGAGGTGGTTAAAAACACCACTTTAGAGGCATGCAAAATCGGAATTCCTCAAAGGGCGAAACGAACCCTCTCGGAACAATAATACTGCCTACAAGCGATCTCACGAAGACGGTGACGAAAATTTTAGAAGTAGGTACTCCTTCAGATACACTCTTTGGATTTAAATTTCAGACCACCGGCAGAACACAAGGTACAACTGAATCCCGAAAGCAGAGCCAAAAAAGCTGACTAGGGCTTTGACAACCAAATAGTTCGCTATGATAAGATCCAATATGTCATAACATTTGAACCAGAGAAATCTTTAGGTCCAGACAGACAGTGCTGCTTTGATGCAGTGGGGACTCGATCAATTGTCACCACTGAAGTATTTATAACTTTTGATGGGGTGGGGTTTTACCGGAAAGAAATTTGTAATAAAATTGGGAATGGCAAAAAAGATCCTCATCTTCCAAAACCATATAAATTACTAATTTTTATTACTAAAACTGTTACTTTTGTTTCTTCAGGGGTTTCAACATAACAGAATCTTTAGAATATGCATTGCAACAGGGTGCGTCCCGAGAGAAACGGAAAGTTGCAAACCTGAGAAAAACACCGACACTGTGACACTGTTGCCAAGGCATAAAGAAATATCCGCCTGACATCCTTCATGCTTAGAAACGCTGAAAAAACTTGTAACTAGGCACATCAAAAACTCTCGCCTTCTTCAACACCAACATGCTTATGAAGCAGGTAAATTTGGCGGACAACTCTCTCACAAGTTTATAATAATGGTGGAAATGCCTGTTTGTCACAAAGAAATATCACTGCAGGTAAATCCACAACATGTTAGCAAGTAGGCAAATTAAAGCCAAGCTACATGCTGAAACTTGCTAGACCTGTTACAGGAGCAGACTTCTGTAATAATAATCAACCAACGGTCATGTAAAGGTTAGTTTTTTTCCCTTAACATCATCCTTGCCCATTCTGGTTGTAAAAAGGGAAAAAAATAAAATCTCGCTTTAAGCAAAATCTTATAAAGGAAGAGAAGTGAAAGTATAAAGGGCAAATTATTTTTCATGTAATATTATATCACATAAAAATTATTTGCCTTTTTATCCTTTTCACTTCTCTTCCTTTAAAGAGATTTTGCTTTAAAACAATAATAAGGTAGCTTTTTCTCCTAAGTAATAGCGAGCACTGGCGTAGATAAATAATTAAGGTCCTGGCGGAAGTAATGCAATGGATGAAGTATGTAATCTCATTTTGTATGGCAAAATCAAAAATTGACCAAAAAAATTTTGAAGAGCAAAAAAGGTCCTTACCTTAAAAATCCATATTTACATTGTACTAATTGTACTAAAACATGTCATATTGTGCATAAACTAGTACCAAAAAGCAATTAAAAGGTCTTCCCACTTACGAACTGTACTTAACAACCTCATTTGTAATGACCCATACAAATTTTGTAACCTTCCCTCCCCTTAACTACGTCAGTGTTAGCAAGGAAAGTCATAACAGTGTTATAATTATAACTTAATTATCTAAAAAAATATAATATGCAAAAAGTTTAGTCCATGTTTACAGTGTACAGGTTGTACAGTAAACCTGTTTCTATACAATTTCCTAATCTATTTTATAGGTATGTTGACCCAAGTGTTGGGTACTAATTACCAATTTTACGAAATATTTTAGGTAAATAACATTAAAAATAATATTAAGATGCCTTCCTACGTGGCATTCATTTAAAATATTTTAAAAGCTAAGAATACCGTCATTGTTTCCCAAACTTGTGCTAAAACGGAACGTGAGATTTCTTTATAGAAAATAAATAAAAATAAAAACAGAATTTTGTTCTTTTATCCTGTATGATGTCATTACATGTAACATTGGTTATAAAACCAATAACAATAATGTTAAGCTGCGCCTTGAATATTTTTGCATTTAATTTTTATTACCAAATCAATTGTTATTGCAAAGACACTTAGTGGCGACACACCCAGTAGTTGTTAAAAATTAAAATTAACAATAGGTTAAATCTAAGGAATAAGTTAGTATTTTTTAAAATAAGTTTGTAATTTAGTTAGGACGTAATATAAGCAATATTCAACAAATACTAATGCATAATTTCTTTAGGAGACAACTAAAGAAATTAGGCAAACATAATTTCCTATTTTGTTAGCTCTTTCTCTCTAAAGTATCTTTCTTGCTGTAAAGATATTTTCCTCTCCTTTAGACTTTTAATTTTTAAATCTTTGCCTCTTTTAACACTAACAATACTTTTAGTTCTGGTTAGATATTACGATTTAAGTAGAGTCCGACCAAAACTGGTTTTCCGGCCGAAACTGAAATCGAAATTTCGGCCATGGCTTCAGTTTCGGCCGAAATCGGAACCGAAACTCACGTGGTCAAGTATAAAATTCCTTAAAATACTGAAATTTGGGGCGAATATATACAGGTTGTTTCAGAACTATGGGATTAAACTTTAAGGAGTGATTCCTTATATTATATTTTAAAAAATGTTCCTCTAAACATATGTCCGGAGTTGCTTCCTAAAGCCGTGTCCTCACTTTGTAACATGTTACAAAAACTTGTTGCTGATACATGTTGAAAACAATAACTTGTTGCTTTTTAAGAAACATGTTAGATAACATTGTTGGTATAGTGTTGAGTAGCAAACCGCGTCCTCCACTTGCTACTCAACACTGTTATTAACAATGTTATCTAACATGTTTCTTAAAAGCAACACGTTATATGTTTTTTCAACTTAACCATATAAAAGATCACTATTTAAAGAAAATACAAGCTATAGACCCTTTAAAAAGCAATTTTAATACCTGTGGTTACTTTTATTACCATATTTAAAAAGTACCTGTCAAGACTAAACAAACACATTCTAATCTTCAAAGGATCTAGCCAGGAAATGCCGAAAGCTCCCTTCTAAAAGCATAAGTTGTAAATCATTTGTACGTGTAGATAGAAAAGTCAAGTATATAATAGCATAGAGGTTTTATATTCTTTTCTCTTTGATGTTGAATTAAAAAGGGGTGATAAGTATATTCTTGGCAAGATTTATTGTGGTGTTTCTATAGGGTTTCTAACAATTCAAAATAAAAATGATTTTAGGTCCAAATATTATGCTAACTTGAAAAGTTTTAGTATTTCTAATTTTTTCTGTTAGGAAAAAAATCTTAAGTCACGATTTTGCAACATTTGAATAAATAATTATCCAAAGTCAACGTTAACTTTCTCTTCAATGGTATTAAAGACTTTAGTGTGTAATAAAGGTATTAAGTCACAAAAATTACAGGAAGAAAAACGTCGCAACTCCAAAAAAGTGCATGAGCCCGTATTTCCTAATAATGCATTTATAAATTGCGAATATTTTTATTTGCAATTAGTCGAGTCAGTGGAAAACTTTTCAATGAAGGTCCTCAATAACTGGTTTGATATATATAGATATATATATATATATATATATATATATATATATATATATATATATATATATATATATATATATATATATATATAACATTAATAAAGGTGAGTCTTTAGCATATGGCTCATCAATGACTGTAAAATAAATAAAAATAACCTATAAGAATTCGGCTGCTATGGTTGGTTGTTTAAAGTCGGAGTCTCCAGAAAAGTGGAATACCTGACCGACTCAGACGGTAGACAGTGCTTCGTCCTCGCTAAGACTTGTCAAAACCGCTTCAGGTCGCTAAACGGTTTGACAAGTCTTAACGAAGACGAAACACGTGTCACCGTCTTGGTCGGGCCCGGGGTATTCCATTTTCTTTTGGAGACTCCGTAGTTTTTAAACAACCAACCATAGTAGCCGAATTTTATAGGTTATTTTTTATTTATTTTTACAGTCATTGATGAGCCATATGCCCAAAGAACTTTACCTTTTATTAATGTATTTATATCAAGGCTCAAGAACCATTCACTTTTATATATATATATATATATATATATATATATATATATATATATATATATATATATATATATATATATATATATATATATATATATATATATATATATACGTTTATGTGCCAAATGTCAACTAGATTTGTTAAAAAATAAATGCAATATGGCGAGAAAACAAAAATAAAAATTGAACTTTAACTAACCCTGTAACTTGGTAACCAGGGAGATTTCTGACATTTTGTCAAAGGACTTATAGTAAGAACATTTTAAAAGCGCAAATTCGGTACCCTTTGAAAATAATACAAAAAACATGAAAAAGGCCGCCTGCAATCGGAATATTTTATACAAAGGCGCCGCTACCCTTTACAGCCACGCGCCAATACACTATGGGATAGAAATCCATTATTTTGGCCAAAAAGCAACTTTGAAATTTTAATGGCTCATGCTGTGTATTTCAAAGTAGATACTTCAAACTACATGTACGCAAAATTATAAAAGGATATGACGACTTCTATTGGGGTAATAAGAAACTTGAAAATGTATTTTAAGTAAACATAAATATACAACAATTAATCTCTTAGTTTATTATTACCCTTGATT
This sequence comes from Listronotus bonariensis, assembly GCA_014170235.1. Taxonomy (NCBI): domain Eukaryota; kingdom Metazoa; phylum Arthropoda; class Insecta; order Coleoptera; family Curculionidae; genus Listronotus; species Listronotus bonariensis. The sequence continues at coordinate 35,809 of JACEGR010003867.1, read as the reverse complement.
ACTAAAAAAGTAAAAGAGTTTAAATAATAAGAGCTATTGTTGTGTTTCCGATGCAGTCTCGCTGCTTTTGTCAAAGATTGTTTTACCTTTTTCTTTATCAGTTTTTGTACTTACAATTACCTTCCTACTTTTTGCTACTTCTGAGTGTAAGGACAAGTACAAGATTTTTTTATAATTTACAAGGTTTTCCATTTTAAAATTTAATATGTTTTGTCCTACACTGTATATCCTTAAAGATAAAAGCATTCTGATGAAAGATATGGATTCTACAGAATCTACCCAACAAAACAGTGTTATTATTTATTTTATACGTTAAAAAATAAAAAAATTTGGGAAGATGTATCTCTATTACGCTTCTAAGAATAATTTAAAATTATTTTTCAGATTTGATGGTCATATTTCCGAAACTAATTGAGATAGACACATCAAATGTAGTATTTTTCTAAAGCATTTTAAAATATTTTTTGGTGGTGATGTAATATTAGGGTATTTCATTAAAAAAATCATACCTATTGTCGTACCCTGTATATCATATTTTTTAGATTGGTAAGTTTCAGAATTTTGTCCAAAAAAATTAATTTCTATCCCATAGTGCAATGACCACCTGCATCAACCGGCATATCATAGAAGAAATATAGCAAAGGCGGCCGCGAAGTCAAGCATGCCGATTTATTTGCTTTAAACTTTTTGTGATTTTTTTTCTTATCAAAAAGTACCGAATTTACATTTTTAAACTGTTCCTTCTATACTAAGATTATTTTACATTGAAGAATGACTCCTTTAAATTTCCTAACGCATTTTCTGAACACCCTGTATATATTTTTCTACTTTTTGTTTTTTTATATTGTTTAAAACCGGAAACCTCTCTGAGGGGGAAATAATTATTTGTATTGTTTAAAAAATATATATGTTATTTATACAGGGTGTGGAAAACTTTAAGGGGTGATTCTTCGGTTTATTCCGGTTTGGTACATTCTTGTTTTGGCACCTAATAAAATTTTACCTGACCTGACCCGGTTTGGAAACCTGTATGTATATAAATGCATAATTATCTCTTCTTGTTTGGTACCCTAAAGGTAGGAATAGAATTCTTTAGTGGATTTATAAAGTGTGTAGTAGTCTTGGGTTTAATTAAAGAATAAAAAAAGGCGTTGCTTACCAGAACTAACCATACTCTGTAATAATAACAGAACTATTGTAATGCAATAAGACTTTCACCGATTTAGGAGTCTTTACACATAGGTTTTAATCAAATTCGCATTTGGCTAATGCGCATTACAGCGCTCATGTAAACTTAGAATGAATATGTCCGTCTAAATTATTAAATTATACATATGTACACCTTTAGGGTACCAAACAATAAAAAATAATTATGCATTTTGTCCAGGGGACCAAACCAAAAAAAAAAAAAAAAAAGGATCAGCTCAGGTAAAATTTTATTAGGTGACGAAACCAGAATGTACAAAACAAGAAAACACCAATTCTTCATTAAAAAATAGGAAAAAAACTTCCTATGAACATATGTCCTAAAAGTCCTATCTTCGAAAATACAGGATGTTAAAATTTAAAAAAAAATTAAGGTGTTTTTAGCATAAAGTTCAGATCTTTTAAAGAAATTTAAGAGAGGTCTTCTAGCCATTAAAAACATTTTTTGAAGTAAAAAAAGTTACCAGTGTCGTTCATGAGGTATATACGGTAAATATTTTTTCAGAAAAAATTGTACGCCGCTGCGTCCACCTAAAATAAAAAATACTTTACTAAATTTTTGTTTTTTTTAAGCAATTTTAATCTCTGTTTTTTTTTTTTCATTCGATGTAAGGTTTTCGCGTAAATAAAATCAAAACATTTCTTGTCATATTCATTTATTATCGCTAACATCTAACTTTACAGTAAATAATATTACCTTTTTACATATTATTTAAATTAAAATTAATCTCCTACGCAAAATATTTTTTTCCTAAAAAATAATTGCAGTAAATCCCTGACGGACGACACTGATAAAAAATATTTTTTCTAGTAAGTCAAAAATATTCTTTAATAATAGAAGACGTCTCCCGAATTTCCAAAAAATATCTGTATTGGTAAAAAAAATACTTTTCTAAATTTTAACACCCTGTAGTTCCAAAAGTAGAACGTTTAAGACATACATAATATGTTTATATGATTTTTTTCTTATTTTTTTGTTGGAGAATTATCCCCTTAAAGTTTGTCGGCCAAGTTGATAGACACCCTGTATAATGTTTATATTGTTTTTAAAGTACAAATAATTATTTCCCTCACCTAAGAGATTTCGTGATTTTAAATAATATAGAAAAATAAAAATAACAAAAAAAAATGGTTGTCTGTAGAGTCGGTTTACGTACTATGAATTTACGTGATAACGTCATAGGGTATTTACTTAAATTATACAGATCAACTACAAGTAACAATGTGGCATTAATAATTTATTTCCAACTTTTGAAAAAATAAAAGAAAATTAAACAATTTACACCACATTCACTTTTCACTGCACTTCCTACTTAACGAAAACATGTTATTATTGTATAGCAGGCTGACCGCTCAAAGTAGGAGAGATACAGATGTAGAACGCGGAGGCCGATTGTGCCTCTTCCGCGCTCTCGCTTGCATTTCAAGCTTTAAATGAAACGCTGCACATGAGTCATTTTTTTTGTGCTTGCAGCCGACTCCATCGAATTATAAGACGTTATCACGTCAAAATGATCAAAATGCCTATAATGTATTTTGATAATGCCGATACGTATATGTTTTTTTTTAAGCAGCTTATATGGTTTTAGTAGGGAAAGACATTCTGTAATATTTCAGGACCCCTTATCTACTAAACATCTATAAACTGAAAATAAAATAAATATAACAAATATTTAAAGTAATTTATTTTTAAATTAAATATTTATGTAGGTGAAACGTGGGTACCAGAATCAATAATTTTTTAATAGGATAGCAAATATGTATATAAAGTAAATTGTTTATCTGTACGTTTTTTAAGGTCGTACATATTTAACATTATGATTCAAAGATAGTATCGGTTGAGGTAGGACTAGTTCTTTCCTTAAAAACCCTGACCAATTTTTTCCCTATTAGTTAAGCATATACAAAAGCCTTAAATTGGCTAAGGGCCGCTTGTACAATAAGGTGGCAACTATAAACTTATTAGAGACATTTTGCACTTCTTATTTTGCAATTCCGTTGTGGTTAACGTTATTCTGAGTCTGCGCAGTATCGCAAACATGATCCGTTATCGTTATTAACCATACCGGACTCCTTTAATTACGGATGAATACCGAAGAGCTTATCGTTATCGTTAACGTTATTGTTAAACTGTGTGGTTGTCGGATTGTAGAATTTTTATTATCAATTATTTAAGAAGGTTGACATTTTATTGCCGTGTTAGTTTTAACCACAGATCTCGTAACGTCGTGCTTGACATATGTGTTGTTTTGCAACTGGTAGTTTATTTTTATACTTTAAATATACATGCATTATTTACCTACCAAATAAAGCAAAAACAAAAACATTAGGTTTATTTACGGAGACTTTCGTGACGTATTTGAGGAACTGTTAAGCTGACAAATAGCAGCGCAAGTAGGATTGTCAAATTATTTCATCTATAGATATGGCACCCACACAAAATACATCCTAGATGCTATTGGCCTGGCTAAGAGGAAAACTTTGGTAAAGAAAAGTTCCTATTTTAGAATTTGTGAAAAAAGTTTTTTTTCGAGATTTTTTTGCTTTTTGGATTTTAGAGTCAGTCAAAAGTTTCAGAAGCAAATTCTCGTTTTCCTTTTTTTTTCGTGCGTTTAAACAAATTTTATTTACAAATCTGAAAATCGCAAAAATATTTGCCTTTTTGTTATAACTAGGGGCTTCTGAGAGTAATGCATTAAAACATTTAAACTGGCTACAGCTTCTTTAAAAAATAAAATATTTTAAATGACTACAAAACGCAAATTAGTATATCCATAATGGTTATCGTCCTTGGCCACAATTTAATGTAAAAAAGGTAGTGGGAATGAGAATGGCAAAATAAAAGACGCGTTATTACATGAAAAAGTCCAAAATCAGGACCGAAACGTCGCAGACTCGGTCGCAGAACAAATAAAACGTCTTTTATTTTGCCGTCCTCATTTCCACTACCTTCTTTTCCGTTGCAAAATTAGTATGACTTTGAAACTGGTTATAGTATTTTTCAGAGGAATAATTTGGGCTCAAAATTGTTTTAATATTATTTTGCCAATGGTGTGTACAAAGTAAACACTCATGATTTTATTTAAAATAAAATATGGATGCCTTTTATATCTATATATTTTTTTAAATTAACGTTTGAAAGTTATGCGTGCGAACGCCCTGTCAAAATAAGACACGCAATTTTGAACTTTAAATATTCTTCTATCAAGAAATAATAGTGTGATCAAATTTCAACGGCACGCAAATTTGCGTCAATTAGTTATTTTAAAAAATGTATAATTTCTTTAAATACCTATTTGTTCACCTAATATAATAATGCCGTTAAGGACTTAAAACTGACTAATGTATAACGTATTCTAGTGCGGGTTCATGCCTTATTAACAACCTGTGGGTATATTTAATCTGGGATTAAAAAAGGGTTTGCGAATTCAACTGCACGCCTGGAAATCTGAGACCAATCCAGACATACAACCAGAGATCATACTATAATAAAAAAAACTAATGCGAAATGCAGCACATACAACAACATAACTCCAGACGGTTTTATAAATACCTCTAATAATTTTAAAAAACAAAATAAAATAAATCCTTTGAATAAAAAATGATAATTGGCGATATAATACTTACAGAATACGCTTACCTTTACTTCTCTTAAAAAAATGCTCGCATAAATATTTTTTAGATATCAGAGAAATTCTTAGATTGATATTATGATAATGTATTCACAAAACAAAAAGAAGGCGTCAATTCCTACGTATTATCCTTTTAAAAAATATCACTATTCAATAAACCAACACCTTTAGCACATACCCACTTCCCCGTAAAAATAGAACATTTCTCTTCATAGATTCTACAATTTTAAGTAAACTTAAATATTTTTAAAACATTTTTAACGAATTTCCTATCACTACAGCCTATACTGTTTTTGGTAAATGAGTGCTTAATAAACTAACTTGAATATTACCTTTGAATAAAAATTATGTATGCATCAATATTTCCCGAGATGAATGGATAACTAGCTTTAGAGGAGCGGTTTTTGAACTGAAGTTAATAACTTGTTTGGTACTACTTCAGTGTTTATAGCACTAATTTTAAAATTTAACAATGGTGGATAAAAAAAGCTACAAGGAGTGTAAATATTAGCTTTATAAAATAACGATAAAGAATTCTGATACAAGTTACAGAATGTTGCCAAAGAATTCAAGGACGTATTAAGTTTTTTTTTTATAAAAATAGGTTTTTTAATTAATATTTTACATACAGTGTGTCTACGTAAGTTGGCGTCATATGGAAAACTTTTTCCTATTAATTGTACGAAAAAAGTGATTTTTTTATAGAAAGTTCTGCATGGTTCATAACCTAAGAAGCTAACATCAGATATCAAATTGTGTCAGTCATCTACGAGTTTTGGCCCAAAATGTAATTTTTGCTTAAAAGTAAAGTAATTGTATTTTTGCTTATATCAAAAATTGGTATAAAAAAGATGTTTAGAATAAAAAATACTTAAATATGCAATTTTGTTTTTTTATTTTTTTTTCTACGAAAATTGAGAAAATGTAGGTTTGCACATTCTTCTTCTTTTAATAACAATAAATTCAAAATTTTTTTTTTAAAACTGTACCTATGACATTTATAATCATGAAATATATTGCACTAATGTATAAACCTAAATTTTCCCTATTAACGCAGAAAAAACATATATATGTATATTTTTGTAAATAAACAAAATTGCAAATTTAGAAGTAATTTTTAATTCTAAATATCCTTTCTTAATACCTATTTTTAGTATTAGCAAAAATTCAGGTACTTTACTCTTAAGCAAAATTACATTTAGCCTTATGTTGTAAATAATACATTGACTTGTTTCAAGCTTCAAATTATGAAATAAAAATGACATTTGACAGATAATTTAATATCTGCTATGCCGTAACAAATTCTAGTCAAGGTTAAAATTGAATTTTTTTTTAAGATTTTGGTTTGTTTCTGCATAAAAAATATTAAATTATCTGCCAAATGTTATTTTAATTTCATAATTTCAAGCTTGAAATAAGTCAATGTATTTACAGCATAAGGCTGATTGTTGGTCAAACCTCGTAGATAAATAATACAATTTTATATAGGATGGTTGCTTTTTAGGTTTTGGACCATGCAGAACTTTTATAAGGAATAAGTTTTTTTCGTAAAATTAATAATAAAAAGTTTTCCTTATGACGCAAACTTAAGTAGACACACTGTATACCATATCCATTTTTTTAAATTTAGTAGTGTTATTTATAGCAATAATGCCCAGTTTTACAAGTGCGACTTCAGTTTAGGTTTAGTTGAACTCTACTGGTACCTCAACCTGCCCATTTAAAATATATTGCTGTACCAGTTGAGTTCAAATGAACCTAAACTGAACTCGCAATTGTAAAATTGGACCTAACAGGCTAATTTAATTCTAACTTGATTAAATTTATTTAGTCCAGTGTCGTCACAAGAGGTATCTAAACGAATATGTCTGACAAAAACCTATTCTGCAAGTTTTATATTTTATTTAAATCAGGCAAATAAAAATAGAGCTATTTTTACTCTTTTTTTATCTCGTTCATTAAAAAAAAAAGAAAAATAAATCCACTCAATTGTATACTCCTGTAGATATATATAGATAAAAAATGTTTTGTAAATTAGTTTTAATATTAATTTATCAAATATTTTATAAACAGTGTGTCTACGTAAGTTGGCGTCATGGGAACCCTTTTTTATTATTAATTTTACGAAGAAACCTAAAAGCAACCATGAGATGTCAAAGATTGTATCAGTCATCTATGAGGTTTGGCCAAAAATGTAAAGAATCTGTATTTTTGTTAATATCGAAAAATGTAATCGAGAAAAATGATGTAAACTGCGTCTAAATACATATGGAAATTTTAGGTTTTTTTACCAAATAATTTTTTTTGCGATAATGGTTAAAATTTAGGTTTGTACATTTTATAGTTATAGGACAACAAAAAACTTTTAAGTATACATACCAAATGTGGTATTTTTTAAAAGATTATTTTAATGGTGATACAATATACGGGGTGTTAAATGTAAAAACATACCATTTATCGTAACTTGTGCATCTCAAGTAATTACCCAATAAATTGACATTTGTTTCTCTTTTTCGTACGATAAATTATAAAAAAGTTAAAATAGCAAAATTTAAGATATTTATTTGCATATTTGGCTAATTTTTAAAAGCTGTCTAACAGAATACATAAAACAAAATAACTAATATTTAGGCCAGCCACTTTTTAATCGGACGATATGACATATTATCTAATGGTTGACTGATTTTTGATATGTTTGACGTGACCTCCTCCTAATATCGGATCGGATGGAAGCGTTACGATCACCGGCGTAACTACGTAGGCCTAGGGGCCAGCCCCTCCCAGACGCGGCCAGGACCCCCAGAAAAAAATGTACCATATTGGCAAATGTTTAAAAAATTAATAGGTACGACGTGTAAGTGAATGCGTGCTATTGTACCTTTGTAACATACAGTATGTCTATAGATGGACTTTACAATAGGACAAATGAAGCAATAATGAATTTTTAAGAAAGTCATGTATGGCAACTGCTTTTGCTTCTTAAAAAAATAAGAATCTAATATAATGAGAAAATTTGTTTTGTTTTGTACAGGGGCTTTAAAAAGTACAAAAACGTAAAATGGACCAAGAGGGCCTTTATTTTAATTAATTCAGCGAAATGTCAAAAAAGGTTCTAGAATTAAATAAGGATCCTAATCTGAATAATGAAATAAATATTTTTTTGTATCATATTTTTATTTATTCATGTTTTACATCTTTTTACTTACATTTTTGTATTTTAAAAACTTTGACATTAAATAAATCGTTTATTAAAACCACATTAATAACGTAAAAACGGTGTAAAACAAAAAAATATGATCCGAAAAAAAAATTATTTTGTGTGAAATTTTAGCTTTGAGATCCTCATTCAAATGTAAAAATCTTTTTTATTTGACATTTTGCCGAATTATTAAAAATAAGGGCAGTTTTCTCTTGGTCCATTTTCACATTTTTGTACCTTTTAAAATCCCTGTGCAAAACAAAATAAATTTCTTAATGTGAATCTTGTTTTTAAGCAAAAGCAGTTACCTACACATTTTTAAAAATCTAAATTTTTGGTCCATTTGTGCTATTGTAAAGACCACTGTATAGTACTGTATTTTATCAATAATTGTTTGAAGTAAGACCCTTTTTATTTTCTGGGATAAAAACAAAAAGTTTTGACGGATACACTAACTGCACACTGCAATAGTTACTTTTTTTTGAGGGCGTTTTTTGTTTTTTTTCTCTTTAAATTTTTTGAAACGCAAAATAACCTTCACTTCCCGTCATTACGATGTTTTTCCCGGGCTCCCTCTAGGCCTCTTCCCAGGTTCGATGGCTAGTAATCCTATGTTTGAGATCAAAAAAACCTATGGTCAGTCGACCTTCAGATAATAATCGTATCCGAGAATCAAGTCCAAATAAAAAGCGGCTGGTCTAAATATAGTTTTTTTTAACGTTTTATTTTTAATTAAATTTAACTTAATAACGGTGGCGGACCCGCCACCGATACGTCGATTTCTAATTTTGATTATCTGTTTTTTTTTAACACGCTTTTATTAACTTGGGTTGTAACTATCTGGCTATGTAACGGAATCTTTGAGCCTAATTTTAACCAACTTCCAGCTATTCGATTTCTTTGAAACTTTGCACACGTATTAAGGAAACATGACAATGCAATAATCTGCAAACAGTATCCCGTTATCTTTTTTGGATCGCCAGGAAAAAAAATTCCATTATATTATAAAAACAACACCTAGGTTGCCATCTGTTCGCAACATTTCAAACTTTGCTATTAAATGAAGAAGACATTTTTTAGTGGGTTGCAATATGTTGGCAACGGTCCAAACATTGCCTGGATTGCCATCTGTTGGCAAAATTTCAAACTTTGCTATTTAATGAAGAAGAAATTTTTAGTGAGTTGCAATCTGTTGGAAAAATTTTAAAATTTGCTACACTTGTTCATTAAAAAAATTTCGCCATTTTTGTCAAGAGTAGCAGAAACTAAAAATGAAAAATAATTAATAGTTTAAAAACTAAAAAACACGCTTTTATATGCAACCGAACTAAAAATTAGAAAATAATTTTTCATTAAAAAAATATTGTCATTTCATAGTAAAAAGAGTGGGGTGATAAATATATTAAATGTTATAATTATTATATTTGCAAATATCTATGATGGAAAAGTTATGAAAAAAATAGTAAAATGCACTTACGCTTTTTACTATGAAATGACAATATTTTTTTTTTAATGAAAAATTATTTTCTAATTTTTTAGTTCGATTGCATATAAAAGCGTGTTTTTTAGTTTTTAAACTGTTAATTATCTTTATTTTAAATCAAGCGATCTGCTATACTTTGGCCACTATAAATTGATAATGAGTACCTAGTAACTCCGGTTACTGTAGTTTTAAATCAATAAAATAACATTTTTATTGTGGTAACTAGGGTTACTTACTTTTAAAACCAATACCAATACATTTTTGTTTAGGTGTTTTTCTCAATTTATAGTGAATGGAGTATAATTCACAGAGGTAAATACGGCTAAACAGGGTAGGCTCGTTATGCCCGGGGACCAGGACCAAAGTGATCCCAGTCTTTGACGTGTAGGTACCCAACTTAAAATTGATTGAATCGATTCAAGAAAAATAATCAATTATTTCAATAAAAACACAAAGGAAATATTTTTGCGATTGTTAAATTGGATGCTCTCAGAAGTACTGAGTAAGTGACAGTTTTGGCACCGCTTACGGCGGTTAAGCGGCTAAGTACTACCGAATGCGCCCATTTTTCACACAATAAGGAACATCATCATTTCATCATCATCATATTGTAAAAATATTATTAAAAGGTTTTACTTAACTTGACTTGTTTATTTGATATTTGTTAGTTATTTATTTGGGTCAATCTTAGTAATTGAAATTTCACCCCTTTCTGACGACAGATCCACCTGAAATGTGGCACACACTTTTAATCTTGATGACAATATGATACATTTTTTATGATTGTTAATCCAAGATGGCCGCCGATTAAAAAGGTAGGCTTATTACATATTACTTTACAACAACATTAATATGGGTATTAAATAAAAGGGCTTCATTAGTAGAATAGAGCTCACTATAAAAATAATAAAATCCAAGATGGCCGCCGCCACAAAATGCGGATAACATGTTTCCATAACTACCTCAATATGGGTATTTCATTAAAATGCATGATTAGTATAATAGAGCTTATTCTCAAATAAATTAACTTAATAGAATGAGAAGTATTAAGGAACAACAAAACTAACTGAAAGCTAAAAAATAATTTGGTAAGTTCTAGCTACCAGATTGCAGCAATCTTCTAATCAATCCGGGGTATTAATCAGACACATAATGAAATCATTGGTTAGTCCTGGTTAATTATAGTGGGGCATTAAATGAACTCAATACAATGAGAAGTATCAACCAAGAAAACTAAAAACTTGAAAATAAATTATATACAAAAAAATATGTAAAATGGTTTTATTGTATCAGAAGCTAAAAAATAATTCGATCAGTCCTACCTATCCAATCGCACCAATCCGGTGTATTGATCAGAAAAATAATAGAATCGTTGGGCACGTAAAATTTCTGTCAGAATACTGGATACGCTACTATTAACGATTTTATTATTGATAAATACCCCAGATTGATGAGGAGATTGGTGCGATCGGATAGCTAGGACTTACCCACACCCCTCCGTAAAGAAGAAGAATATTTGCGAGAGCTGTGAACTTACCGAATTATTTTTTAGCTTTTGGTACAGTAAAACCGTTTACCATGTTTTTTTATGAATAATTTACTTTAAAATAAAACGAATATAGACTTTAAAAATAAAATAGGCGGGACCCAACGCGATTTCAAATTAGATCTAGGAAACACCTACAAAAGTAACGCATAAAAGAAAAACACACTCAACTATAAAATACCTGCTAGTCTTCTATTTGCTCCAAGGACGAGCAATCTTACATAAGCTAGGGTTATTAAAGTTAATGGTTTTCACAAATATTTAAACAATAAGATAAACAATTATATGGCCAATTTAATATTGTACGTTATAAGTGAAACACAATACATACAAGTTAAGAGAGACGTTAGAATAGTTAGAAAACTTACACTGTTAGAAGATGCAATTTTCATTAAAAAAGGTTCAGGTGCACGATTCACGAGGTATTTTTAAGGAAATCGAAGGTGAACTAGTACGATAATAAGTCCGGTTAAAAAAATAAAACAATGATTAGTCGTTGTGAATTTTAAAATTAAATAAAAATAAAGGAAACAATCGGCGCAATTTGAGTCGCGGAATCTTGTTTAGCTGGCTATTGCTTTTCAAGATGTCGATTATGCGATAAAAAAATTCGCTTGGTTTTCAATAACATTTTGTTGTGATTTTTCAGCGTATTTGACTGTTATTGAAATAATTTTTTATAAAATTATTATATGCTCAAGCCCAACTTATCTTACGAGTATTATGTAGGTATTATTACAGGGTATAGGGTTATTCATTTTAAAGTAAACATTATTTTTGAACTTCCCTGTACTTTTTTAAAAACGAATATAGCCATTTCCTGTATTTTTGGTTGCAGTAAAACACTTAAATGCAAATATCTTAATAATGGTTGTTCAAAGCCATTTTTACAAAATATACCTTTTTTTGTGTAGAAAGCATAGGAAGGTTTACTTAAATGGTACATGCATAGTAACACAAAAAAGTTGGAACGTTTTAGAAAAATTTAAATAGTGTAGCTAGCTCCCCTAGTTTACACATAAAAATTAATATTAAATCTAAATAGCTCAAGTCAAAAAACCCCTGGATACCGAGTTTCACTAAAATATTCAAAACATGTCAAAAATTATCGAGAAATATTAAAAATATTTTTTTCACTTTGACACCCTGAGTTTTCCTTATTATCAACTTTTGGATATAGGTATGTTTAGTTAAATCTTAATATTTTGACATAAGGAATCTGTGGATTTTCCTGTGTACCATTAGTTAGCGGTCACCCTGTATTTTTATATCAATCAATAGGGCTTTCACGAGGAATTCGGTGATATAGGGGTTGCTATGTCCTGCGGTTCTGATACAATTGATTAAAAACTGCATTATACTATAAGGATAGTTTCACCTGAAAAAAAACGGGCTGCTACAGGTATTTTTTTAATAAAAATTAAAAAGTTCTTAGGGTAAAATAACTAAAGAATAAATTAGTTTACTCTTAAAATGGGATTATCTCGATTATTTAACCCTATTGGCGTTATCAAATTATCAATAGAAATGATTTGACATTGCAGTCAATAAAATACAAAAGTTAAATTAAGATTGTTTAAAATAAAATATGGCCTATTTTCTAAACAATAACAATAATAAATGACATAATATGCAATTATCTTAGAAGCGGCTTAAAAGAAATACATAATGCTAAATATTTTTGAAAAAGAAATTTTTTGACCATATATAACTAAAACCATATACAGGGTGATTATTTTTAAGGCGGCACTATTGCTAACTTCTTTATTATTGTAGATACAAAGTCGGTTAAATTAGCAAAGTAGTAGAATAACGTGCTGTCAACAAAAAAACAATTGAACATCGGGTTTTCGATTTATAGCAAAAAATATACTTTTTAAAAATAAAACACCCTGTATATTATATCACTATTTAAAAAGATCTATCAAAGACCATTAAAAAAAAACCTCATGTGTTATATCAAATGTTTAATGGTCATCCTTGGGAATTAAATAGTAAACTGGCATATTTTAAATAAAACATTTTGTATATTGCAATACCAATAAATAAACTGCTGCTCAATTCAACTGCAACAGGAATTTTCTTTGGTAAATTTCAAATCATTATTACTCTTAAATAAAATGCAATAGCAAAATGCGGCTTTTACCGTTTTGTAGGAAAACTTTTTGGAAAAAATGGCAATTTCACTTTGTGTAAATTTTCTTTTGTTTTTATTCTACAGGGTGTAATAGAAAAGCCCGTTTTTTTACAAAAACTTTGTTAAGAGCGACATTCTACAAAAAATAGTTTTTAATTTTTAATTATATAGTGTTATTCAGTGGACCATTTTGAAAACACAGTTTGTCAGATTATTGATATCTGCTCCATTTTTTAATGTTATAGGTTTTTTTTCAAAAAATTGTTTTTATTTAATATTGTACTCCCTGTATTTAACAGTTCATCACAGAGATTAATTTTTTTAGATAATTTTACATATTCATAAGTAACCCTTTTAAAACTGTATTGGAATTTTATTTCTAAAAAATTATTAACGCTTCAGTAGCGTCGCAAATGTAACTAAATTGTATTTTAGTAAAATTTCAATTCCCAAAGTTTCTGTGAGCACCACATATTCTGTATTTAAGATTTTAATTGTTTCTCTACAATTTTTAGAAACTACGGATATTTATCTCGGGACTGTTTTTACTTTTTTTTATAAAAGTCATCAGTGGCGTAGATATAATTTTTCTTCTAAATGCTCTTTTTTACTTTGCCAGAGGATTATTGCATGGAAGTAATAATTTGTAATTCGGGTTATTTTAGGGCATTTATCGATTAGCTTAAAACAAACGTTAACATTTTTAAATCTTAGTAATTTTAGAAAAAAAATATACAGGGTGCTTTCGAAAAAATTAAAGCTTCCGCATTTGTATTTTTTTAATGATAATGATAATAATGGGTGTGAATCCTTAGATGATTTTACGAAGAAAGTTCAAATAAACTTATGATTTGACTGTCCTAACTTTTTGAGATACAGGGTGTGAAACTTAAAAAAATATATATCTTTTTTATAATAACTGTGATACCACTCTACAAATTTTTAATAAAAGAGTTTCACACTCTGTATCTCAAAGATTTAGGACAGTCAGAACAAAATTTTTTTGAACTTTCTTCCTAAAATCATCTAAGGATTCAAACCCATTATTACTCGTTATCATTAAAAAAAATACAAATGTGAAAGCTTTAATTTTTTGAAAGCACACTCTGTATACTTTTTATCTAATATTACTAAGATTTAAAAAACTGTTAACGTTTGTTCTAAGCTAATCGATAAATGCCCTAAAATAACCCGAATTACAAATTATTACTTCCATGCAATAATCTCTGGTAAGTAAAAAAGAGCATTCAGAAGAAAAATTATATCTACGCCACTGATGACTTTTTAAAAAAGTAAAAACCGTCCCGAGATAAATATCCGTAGTTTCTAAAATTGTAGAGAAACAATTAAAATCTTAAATACAGAATATAGTGGTGCTCACAGAAACTTTGGGAATTGAAATTTCTATAAAATACAATTTAGTTACATTTGCGACACGCTACTGAAGCGTTAATAATTTTTTTAGAAATAAAATTCTAATACAGTTTTAAAAGGGCAGCTTATGTACATTTAAAATTATCTAAAAAAATTAATCGCTGTGATGAACTGTTAAATACAGGAGTACAATATTGAAAAAAAACAATTTTTTGAAAAAAATTATAACATGAAAATGGAGCAGATATCAAAAATCTGAGTAACTTGTTTTTCAAAATGGTCTACTGAATAACACCATATAATTAAAAATTAAAAACTATGTTTTTGTATAATGTCGCTCTTGACAAAGTTTTTGTAAAAAAACGGACTTTTCTATTACACCCTGTAGAATAAAAACAAAAAAAATTACACAAAGTAAAATTGCCATTTTTCCAAAAGTTTTCCTACAAAAACGGTAAAAGCCGCATTTTGCTATTGCATTTTATTTAAAAGCATAACGATTTGAAATTTACCAAAAAAATTTCTAATTGCAGTTGAATTGAGCAGAACAGCCTAGATATTTTAAGAGAGCTTTAAGAAAATACCACATTTCATATATCTATCTCTTAAAGTTTTGGAAATATGGCCCTCCAAATCTGAAAATTATGTTAAATTCTTATTATCTCTACAGCTCCAAGCTATAATCACTAAGTTTAGTGTCGAGATAAAATATACATTAAATCTTCTATTTTTAGATTTAAATGACCATATTTTCTAAATTATATAAGAGATAGATATATCAAATGTGGTATTTTCTTAAAGCTCTTTAAAATATCTATTTAATGGTAATGCAATATACGGGGTGTTCTATTTAAAAATGCCAGTTTTCTATGAAATTACCAAGGATGGCCATATTTCCGAAACTATTTAAAATTGGGTATAATACATGAGGACTTTTTTAATGGTCTTTGATAGATCTTTCGAATAGTGAATAGTGATACATGGCGTTTCATTTAAAAAAAGTATATTTTTGTAATAAATCGAAAACCCGATGTTTAATGGTTTTTTGACAGCACGTTAATTAGCGAAAAAATACTACTACTCTGCCAATTTAACTGACTTCGTATCTCCAATAGCAAAGAAGTTAGCAATAGTGCCGACTTAAAAATGATCACCCTGTATCGACCCAACAGCAAATTGAGCTTTACACTAGTCACCAGTAGCTAGTTAAGGATTAAAATTTGAGCCTTGCAAATAAGGCCAAGTTTTTGTGTTAAACATCCTTGAGTTTCCTATAAATAGCGTCAATTTAGCACACCCTGTACATGCTTGGAGAGCCGGGGTCACCAACTAGCGGTCCGGATCCGGACAGCCAACCTATTTTGTGCGGACCTTGTTGAGTACGCAATGATACTTTTTCTGCGCTGCCCATGTCATTTTTCTTACTAAAATTGTAAAAACCCTTAACACTTCCTTTTGTTCAGAATGTTATTTATTCATTAATATTGTATCTACACAAATTTAAATAATATAGTTTATTATTTTAAGTGTTTAGCCTATCTATAGGGTAAATTTTTTCTTTCTAGACTCTGACGGTCATAGTATTTTTAAAAAGGAACCCCAATGAAAGTAGTTGGTGACCCCAGTTGTAGAATATATTCTGTCGATGAATGCCTGCTGGATAAATCTAAGCTCGCGAGCATTCAAGTTATAACCAAAAAATGTATCAGTGTTCTTTGTGACTGTCCACAGATGCGATTTATAAGAGCCCAAATGGATAAAAAAAATCATTTTTGGAAAAAAGTAATTCCTAATAAAACATTTTGCATGTAAATAAAATAAATATGATTCAGGTGAAAAAAATTCTGATTTTGTATACAGGGATATACCATGAATGTAAAACACAGACCAATGCTTGTTTTTTTAGGGTATTTTTTACGAATGTTGGCAACGTCGGTTTTGACTAATTTTGATCTACGGAAATTTTTGAGTCGCTGATCACGAATCTGCAAGAATTTTTAATCGGAAACGGTTCGTTTTCTAAATTTTTATCATCAAACTAACCTCACTATGTTTCCCCTCATCTTTTTGCAAACAATTATTGATTTAAAACCAGAGTGGCAAAGTTTCTTTTAGGAAGCTCTTACACAGTCATAAACGCAAATTAGAAATAAAACCCCACATTATCACATTTTAGCGACTTTGCCATGTATCAAAATGGCTTTTATTTTTTTAAATGAAAACCGTTCGTCGTGCAAAAAATCTTAAGACACCTTATTAACTCCAAAGTAAAAAAGTATTTCAAAAATAATATTAATTTGAAGAAAAAGCAGTGGAGTACTATTTTTTTCTTGAAAAAATTCAATACAAATCCTGTTCAAATGTCAATGGTACAATTTTTTTTAATATTTTACAGAAAAAATGTATTGTAATAATAAAAAAAAGTTTTTTTACAAATATACAATTGTTTACAAACCGGACGCATCGCCGATTTTAATTAAATTTGATATATGGGGTTTTTGGTGCGCTGATCACGAATCTAAAAGAATTTTTAGTTGGAGACGTTTGGTTTGCGAGATAGGTATCCAAGCAAATTTATGTTATTTTCTCAATATTCCCCCTTATTTTTGACGTAAATCCTGAGTTTTACGTTAAATTGGCACATAATAATATATTTGATTTTCGCCTTCTGAAAACCCATTTTTCTATTTATTTTACCAACTTTTTCTATTGAATTGCAAAGCTTCACTTTTAAACATTTCAATCACAATATTGATGGAAGGTAAAGCTTTACAATTTTATGGAAAAAATGGGTAAAATAAATAAAAATTGGTTTTTAAGCGGTGGAAATCAAATATTGAGTACCAATTTAGCCTTTTCCGAAGACGTTTCCGAAAAAAATCTTTCAGATTCGTGATCAGCGTCCCAAAAACCCCTGTATACCAAATTTCGTCAAAATCGGAGTTACCGCACCTTTTTGAGAATTAAAAATCGAGAGAAAAAAATCGGTAGCATTATTTAAAAGAAGCACACTGATGTATGCATAAACAATCACAGATAATAAAAAAATATATTTACATATAAAAATCCATATTTTTAGTAAAAGTAAAAGCTATATTATGTCCGTTTTAAATTACAGTAAAAATCTTAAATGAAAATAACAGTTTTTCCTAATTTTACAGAAATTTGTACTTAAATGGGGAGGCTACATACATATATACATATGTACAGGGTCCGTCACGACGAGTTGAGTCGACAAGTATATAGGAAACGCCTAGGAATATTTTTCTGAAAATTTATATAGGAGGGTAACTGCAAGAGCTCTCTTCACCAAAAATATTTTCAACTCTCGACAACTTCCGGTTATACCGAGTAGACATCAACTTCGTTATTTTAATGCAATGTCCTATTTTTTATTAAATTTTGGAATCTCCGTTAAATTTTAATACAACTTTGTATAAAACATCATACACCTAGATCTAGCCATTTTGCAGTAATTTCAGTTTTTTCGAAATATTTGACAGATGCAACCTTAGACAAAAATAACAATTTCTTGAAATTCAAACAAGATAGGCTAAATATTTTCTGACTTTGGATAAATAAGATCCATATCTTACCACTCACATGAAAATTATCAAAAAAAAAAAATAAAAAAAAAAAAAAATCAAGTGCCCAAAATTAACACCGTATTCTGATATTTTGAAAACTCAAAAACTTCATTTTTAAATGTCAACCTTATTTTTTCTTCGCTAATGGATTCTACGCTACAAAAGAAGGGCACTTTATAATTATTTATTATTCATGCCAAAGCCAACTGACATTTTTGAGTGTCCTAATAAAGATAGAAATATTTCGTTTTTTTCTACTTTATACGCAAACCGTTCATTTTAAATATAGGGTTGTAATTATGTGTATTATAAAGTGCCCTTCTTTGTAGCGTAGAATCCATTGGTGAAGAAAAAAAAATAAGAATGAAGTTTTGAGTTTTCAAAATATCAGAATACGGTGTTAATTTTAGGCACCTTGTATATTTTTTTGACAATTTTCATGTGAGTGGTAAGATATGGATCTTATTTATCCAAAGTCAGAAAAATAGTTAGCCTATCTTGTTTGAATTTCAAGAAATTGTTATATTTGTCTAAGGTTGCATCTGTCAAATATTTCGAAAAAACTGAAATTGCTGCAAAAATGGCTAGGTCTAGGTGTATAATGTTTTTTACAAAGTTATATTAAAATTTAACGTAGATTCCAAAAATTTAATAAAAAATAGGACATTCCATTTAAAATAACGAAGTTGATGTCTACTTCCGGTATAACCGGAAGTTGTCGAGAGTTGAAAATATTTTTGTTAAAGAGAGCTCTTTTAGTTTCCCTCCTATATAAATTTTCAGAAAAATATTCCTAGGCGTTTCCTATATACTTGTCGACTCAACTCGTCGTGACGGACCCTGTACATAGGTACTTGAAAAGCATTAGAAAATGTGGAAGACCTATGAAAAAGATATAGGTAGTTCTTTATACATTTTTAATTAATATTTTAAAAAATACCTAATCAATTAAACATAAAGATTGATTTTGCCGTTTTAGATCAGGAATTTTTAAGGTGCAAAAATATCTCATAAACCAAACAAAACCATAAACAAGAAGTGTTTTACCATTAAATTCCAAGTGTCCCATTAAACATACTGCATTTCCGCGTATCGTCTCCTCATTTTAAAATAGAACAAGTTTATTTTTACACCAATTAGTGCATTAGTCGCAAGAAAGAAGTGATAAACATTGTTTGTAGGTGGACCATATGAAACTATTTTTACATTTGCCGCCAAAGACAAACCGTTAAAACGTCGGACCAACACTCATAACTATCCGCACACTTTAAACTAATGTTAAATAGCGAAAAAAGGCTTTGAAACGAAAATTTTACACTAAAAAAATGTTGACAAATAAATTGACACTTACCTTCGTCCATCGGAGGTCGTGCAGCCATCACTTGTTTTGTTTTATTGTGTTTCCAAGGAAACAGCGATTTCAACATTTTAGAACACGTGTTTGCGGAGTTGCCAAAGCAACCACTCGACTGACCGAACGCGGTGTTTTAAAAATAATAATGGTCACGGAGCGCGCAAACGGTTCTTCTGCACTGATTCGAATTTTGTAATGTTCTGTTCTATATTCTGGAAAAAGAGTAAAAGTTATGTATTTATTTTGGGATACAGGATGGGATGGGAGGTGTCTGGGACGGAAGTTTCTTTTTGTTGGCAGGTTATCAAGATTATGCGTCCTGTTTCTTAGTGCCTGTCTCGCATCTTGTTAAAGGCGGCACTTAGATTCTGTTTTTGTTTTATTTTTAGATAATTTTGAAATGTGTGGCTCTTAATTAACAATATTTTCTATTTTTCTTCCGCTATTTTTACTGGTTTAGATTAATTTTAAATTGGGAAAGTAATAAATATATTTTTAAAAGTCTAATATATTATATGATTCAGAAAAAATGTAAAAAGATTATTTTATGGTGTATAATGTTGAATAAAAAACAAAGGAAAAAAAAGTACATAAGTCGAGACTAGTCGAGAGAAGACACATAAATTTTTTTATAAAATTATGACTTATCTGCAAGCTGCAAGCAAATACAAAAATAAATATTTAAAAGGTTCAATTTTGTAGCATTTCCTATCACAAATGTACATATGTAGAATGATTACAGGCTAAAAGTATTTATGCGGGCAGTGAAAATGGCCCACTTTTTAAACAATAATCAAATATTGCCCTTATATTATTTGCTGTATTTTTTTATTACAAACAATACCTACTCCATTTAAAAGGTTCGGTTTTACATCCACACCGAAAAGAAAGTAGTTGTCTACTTCTAAAATCTCTTTATTTTCGTTTAAAATAAATATTTAGTAACGATACATAATATTAATGGTTACTCTAATCTTTTTGGACCATTTTTCTTTGTTAATAATTATTGTACCCATTGGTATATAGTTACATTTTTAACCAATGGATTTTTGACATATTTTTTCCTCGCTATAAAGCAATGTCAAACTCTAGAGAAAATCATATTTTTGTATTCCTTAAAAAATACTTTTTATAAAAGACATGGGAGCCGACAGGATGACATCCAGGGGTGCAAAATTTAAAATTGTTTCCAAGAAATTTTTCAGAACAGATAGAAAAGGTCCTCGTCTGATAACACGACCTTTCTAAAGCCAAACATTTAAAAGAGAAAAAAAAGAAGGTCCTCATGTACTAAAACGACGTTTTCTCAAGCCAAGAATTTTTAAAGAGAAAAATGGTCTTCACTTTAAAAAAATTATTTTCCATACATTTTCTCTTGTATTCGTATACCGCGCCACGCAGATTCAGAAGCCAGGGTTGTATAAAATCCTTTTTAAAAGCAAAGAAAACCTGATTTTTAGCCCACAATGTACTTATTCTTATACACAACAGCCAGGGGGTGCAAATGCACCCCTCTCCCGGCGCCCATGATTAAAGATTTTGTTGTACGTTTGGCGGATCGGAAGGTTTTTTAAATACTAATATAAAATTTCAGCTAAACTAGCTTAAGTATTTATTTATTAATTTATTATCTTCTTCGACCAATCAGTACCCGGAGTGAAAGAGAGAGAGATAGAGAGAAAATGCATGCATACTTTTCACAGCGCGCAGTCTGAAGACGGCCTCTAGGAGGCACATGCTCTAATTTAATAGAATCTGTTGCTATATTTTTAACGACCGGACTAATAATTGTGAAGAAGTTTTGAGGTTAGGACGTTTGTTTACACTAAGTGCGGCTGATTATTGGGCTGTTCGTGTCAAATATATAAAATAAAATAAAATATTCTGTCTTAAGACAGTTAATTATGGTTAAAGATACTGGAACCCAAGTAAAAAAGAAAAGAAAAACAACTACTGCAGATGCGGATCCAGAACCGGATATTTACAAGGTAATTTTTTAACCCATAAGAATATTTTTTCCACTCCTTAACAATAGCATTCCAAGTACCTACTTTTCGTCAAAGAAAATTATATTTATTATTATTTTATTGCAGAAAATATGTGATTTTGAAGAAAAAGAAGCCCAAAATCGTAGTAGATCAGCAGATTCTGAACTTTTCTTCAATATATGCCAAGAAATTCATGATCTCTTAATCCATGTTCGAGAACTGAAAATTTCTGCACCAGAGGTAAAATTTCAGCATTTACGAGGATATATGCATAATCCGGTAATTTTCTAGAAACCTGCGGCAACTCCGATTTTAACGAAATTTGGTATACGGGGTTTTTTGGGGTGCTCATCCCGAATCTGAAAGAATTTTTGGCGGAAACGTTTCGTTCTCGAGATATTCATCATCAAAGTTCCAATTTGAACTAAGCTTATTTTCACTATATTCCCCCTTCTTTTTGCACATAATTCTTGATTTAAAGCTAAAGTGGCACACAATATTTGATTTTCACCTCTTAAAACCTCATTTTTTTACGTATTTGCATAGCTATACTTTGAATAATTTCAATCCCAGTGTGCCATGAAGCCCTATGTGTATGTATGGTTGCCGCATTATCAAAGAAAAGCCAAGGAATTTAATGCAAAAATAATGTAAAAAACGTAGAAAAATGGGGTTTTAAAAATTGCCATATTCCAACATTTTGTGACACTTTAGCTTTAAATTAAGAATTGTGTGCAAAAAGAAGGGGGAATATAGTGAAAATAAGCTTAGTTTAAATTTGAACTTTGATGATGAATATCTCGAGAACGAAACGTTTCCGTCAAAAAAAATTTCAGATTCTTGATCAGCGCCCCAGAAAACCCCATATACCAAATTTCGTTAAAATCGGAGTTGCCGCAGGTTTCTAGAAAATTACCCATAATCCCTTAGTAGACCTAGGAATTACAATTAGTTTATCTTAACCTTTGGAATAGTTTTAAAGTCTGCCACAGTCTTTTCTACTTACTTGTAGGTTAAAAATTTAATTGATGTTTATGCATAAACCTGCTACTGATTTAGGCAACTATAGCCTAGTACCATTGTAACTCTAATTTACCATATTTTTAGGCAATATCAGAAAGAATTAAGTGTCTCACTGAAATAGTAGTCAAAGTATGTGTCATTAAGAAGTTAAACCGAATTGATAAATTGACTCATGTATCAGGTAGAGAAAACTTAAATGTAGAAAAGCAAAAATGTGACAGTATAAAACTAATCTTCCAAAATTTGGTATATGAGCTACATCATTTGTTTACTGAAACAAACAAGTGTCTATCTTTTAAGTAAGTACATTTTTAAAATATTTGGAAATCATAGGATTACATACTTATTAGGGTAAAACCAAATTTTTATTATATTTTTCTCAGGTCAGACGATGCGGACATTGTTCTTGTTCCATTTGAAGAATTTATGAAAAATGCCCCAGAATCAGTAACAAGTAAATACAAAAATGTAAGTTCTTTTTAATTTAAGAAATGCTGAAAAAATATACAGGGTGTTTGGAAAATGCGTTAGGAAATTTTAAAGGGGCATTCTGCAATGTAAAATAATGTTAGTAAGAGTAAGTCCTTTGATATGAATTTTGAAAATGTAAGAACTGTCAAAATCTTCCTGGTTACCAAGTTACACACAAACAGTTTAATTTTTATTTTTGTTTTTTCGCTATATTGCACTTATTTTTGTGGAGAAAATCATGCTTTGAGTTTTTCGCGATTTAGAAAGAATCTGTTTGCAGCAGGTAAAATTTATTTACCTCATAACTTTTTATCAATCAAGAACTTAAAAAATAATGTACTCTTTATTAAAGCTGATAAAGCTTACCGTTTAGCCACTAATCGACATCAAACTTTTCATTAATTTTAACCACATTACCTTTGTATTTAAATAGAATTAGCAAATTAAGTTGTCTGGTCCCAAATTATGCGAAATTTGACTACTACCGATATTATTTCATTTATTTTCGGCCCTCTTCTGCATTCCCGTTTGCAACAAAACTGTATTTTTTTAGTACAAAAACTCTTTAAAACCAAACCCAATTATCATTAGTTGTCAAATTTCACATATTTGATACCAGGCAATTTGATTTGCTGATTCATTTTAAATACATATAGGCAATTTAGTTGAAATTGAAAAAAAGTTTGATGTTGATTGGTGGCTAAACGGCGGGGTTTATTGACTTTGTTAAAGAGCACCTTACTTTTTAAGTTTTTGATTGTCCTTAAAATATCGCCCTCAGGTTTGCGACATTTGTCAAAATAAAAAGTTATGGAGAAAATAAAATTTGTGTTTTAGGTAAAGTGCCATCTGGCGATATATAAAAAAGTTATTTTAACCTTAAATTCTAGAATCTGCAGAGCTCGATTTGTATGTCAAATTGCAGGTAAATTGGTTTAAAAATAAATAAAATATGGTAAAAAAACAAAAATAAAAATTGAACTTTTAATCCCTGTAACTTGGTAACCAGGAAGATTTTGACATTTTGTCAAAGGACATACTAACATTATTTTACATTGCAGAACAACCCCTTAAATGTCTTAACGCATTTTCCAAACACCCTGTATATTCAAAGTTTTTTAATCTAAATTTATTATAGTGATTTAAAATTTGTGTAAAATTTATTAAATACTGTTCTTAAATATTTTATATTTTTGCATAATTTTTGGTATTACTAAAATAAATATCTTTTAGTATGACCCAAACAATCATGAACAAGAACATGCTTTAAGATTAGCTAGGCTTGAATGGGAATTGACTCAACGTAAAAATTTGGCTGAAGAATGTAAAGTACTGGAGGAAAAGAAAAAAAAGTTGTTGCAGGTACTTTTTACATACATCTTTTGTAGTGAGTGTTAACTGTAAAAAAACTGTTTAAGTATTTTTTATATTTTCTGTTTTTCCCCCAGTATTTGTAAATTAAAACATGATTATACAATTACCTTTAAGTAATAATATATTTTTCTGTTAAGGCATTATTATTATTTTATTTAGAAATAACTGAAAGAAAGGAAAAACTTAGTGATTTGTTACCGCTACTTAATATGGTTATCAAAGCTACAAAACCATTGCAAGAACACTTGGGAATGTCTTCCGACCATACAAGGAAAGAGCATAGATTGGCTGGCCTTCTACCATACCCTCTATACATACTCTATGCTAATATTGCAGCTTACAAAAGTGTATTTGGTAAGAAAAAGTAACCTTGGAAAGCCCATTGACTATGGTAGATAAAATTAATAAAATACCACCTTTTTGTGTTTTAGAAACTAATATTAATATAGCCATTCTTGGAGACAAAGATGATGCCACTCAATTTAATGAAGCGCAAGAAGTTTCCAATTCTAATGGTTTAAATGAAGATGATTCAGAACCAGAATCAGACCTACCAGAAGTAGAGGTAATATGATTTCTTATTATGTAACTGTTTGTACACATTAAAAAATTTGTATTAACTGAGAAATTTTTGTTTGCAGGAGGTAGTTGAAGTTAAAAAACGAAGGCACAGAAAATCTGTGCAACAGGTTGATCCCATGGAAGAGAAGAAGAAGAAATTGCTTGAAGTTCACCCACTGAAAATTGAATTATCTTTATCCTTAGAGGATGGGCCCACTTTAAATGTTGTTTTCAGTTATTACACCAAACTAAGAATAGTCACTGTCAATGCTAAGGTTGATGTCCCATCTAAAATTACAGGTAAATTTTGTAAGGTTATTTTTTGTCCTGGATGGGTTATAAATGATATTGGAAATTCCAAAAAACTAAGGACAAAATATTAAGTTCTTAAAACCTTTGTAATTAAAAAATAATGATAATAATAATTTTAATATACATAATTATCTAGAGCTTTTTATTATGACAAGTACACATATCTCTCTGTCACAGTCCTATAGCTTTTTGCACAATACCTCTATTTTTTTCGCCCTTTCAGGGTCGTCCCACCCAGGTCCGACGACCGCCCCCTGGGTGGTGCACTGCAGCCTGAAGGCTTATTGTACCTATGAACCCTACTCCTTCCCATTCACACACCATTCATTCCATAACTTGGATGGTTGCTGCTCTGTCCGTTCGTTCACCCCCGAGCAGAACACCGCGTGCCGTTGCCCAAAACTGACAACGGCCCGGTCACCCATCAAGTTATGGCCGCGCTCCATGCTGCTTAACTCCAGTGATCGACGTTGCCGATACAACCGGAGTAGCCACAAACGCGGCAATACCTCTTTAACAAATAGAAAATTTAAATATATAGCCATTAAATATGAAAAAAATTGAATAAATTGATGGTGGAGGTTTGTCACTCTTTATTAAACTACACTCCCCACAAAAAATTATAGCATATGCTCGATTTTGTTTTTAATACAAATTACTTACATTAGAGGCCATATGTCTTTTAAAAAGCAAGTTTTCAAGACAATAAAAAAAAAGAAAATGTTATAAAAAGATCAAGCTATAACTTAGGCATGGCTGATACCATTTGTTGTTAACAATACATTCTACAGGGTGAATAAAAGTTTTTAAAACAAATGAATAATTTTTAATCGCCCTGTATGATGTACTGTTGAAATACAGTAATCCCATGGTGATTAAATTATACCCATACTCATATTTGAAATTGTATAATCATCAATTTTGTTACCTCCTTTCAACAGCATATCATACAGGGCGATTAAAAATTATTCATTTTTTCAAAAACTTTGTAGGATGTATTGTTATACTTTACACCAGAGCTGACTCGTCATACCTTATTGTTCTCCTTCATACCGTCTAAACTAAGAGTGACAAAAAACTTACGTCACTGACGTAAGTCGAGATAAAACGTTAGAAATCAGTAAAATGTCAATAATTGTCATGATCAGTTTTTGATATTTTAGACATTGCAGATATTTTAATTAATTTATATGCAAAAGATAAGTGAATAGGAAAATTATATTATTAGTGTTTAGTGCCCATATTTTTAACTAACCGACTGAACAGACCTATTCTAATATTATACTATTACTGTGAGTGTATGTGATAGGATTGTTAATATAACTAGGTAAACCACTATTGTGTGTGAGCGCGGTATTTAATGTAAGTTACAAATATTTTAATTCCCATGCGTTTAAAATTTATAATTATAATAAATCAGTTCAATAAATATTTTAGCATCTAAATTGAAAGGTTAACATTTTTGATTTGGTTAATTATATGTCATAATATATGACCTGTCCTAATATCGATATGACGTCACATAATGTGACGAAACATTCACACACAAGTCTCTGGAACAAACATCAATTTTAGGCGTTCAACCAATTATAACCGCGGTAATAATTGGTGACAACTCTGACGTATAATACATTGTTTAAACGTCAACATAACCAATTGGTAAATACCGTTTTAGATTCGGTTCTTCGACTAAAATTGATGTAAGTATAACAGCAAGTAATAATGATTATGCCAAAGGTATAGCTTGAGCTTTTCTTAATATTTTCTTTTTTTTTTATTGTCTTGATAACTTAATTTTTAAAAAAGGTATGGCCATTTAAATTAAAGCATTTTTGTATTGAAGCTTATGGAAAAAATAGAGCATATGCGAATTTTATTGGGAAGGGTATTGTTAAAACCAGTTTCTGCTAATGAGCAAGATTCCATTTTATGTTTTACAATATTTGGACACAGTGTAGATCTTTCTAAGATGTATCTATTTACTTAACTCGAAATATCATCTTAGCAAATGCAGCCAGAGAAATCTTGTCAGGCCACAATATCTTAAGTGAACTACTAGAAGATGACACTGGTTTGGAAAGCCCCAATCCAAGCACAGGGTACCAGCTCAGAAAAATGGGTCTTGGTTCATTCCAAACATTGATCCCCAGTATTGGGTATGCATATGGATGGGCCCAGGGAATTTGTGGTATAGATTTCCTTACTCCTAAGGTAAATCCTAGTTTTTTTTTGTTTTAATCTGTAATACAGCCTACCAAAGGTTGCTGAAACCTTAGGTACTGGGTACCTTGGTTGCCAAGTTTTATACATATGTTTAAAAGAAAAATAAAATAACTCTGTATACAAACTGTCCATGGATAGGGTTTACAAGAGGAAAAAAAATGAATAAAAAAATAATTTTTTAACAAAAAGTATTCTTGATAAAAAAATTTGCTTGTAAAAAAATGATTCACAAAGAGACATTATTGATTTTGTATACAGGGTTCGCAAAAACTGGAAAAACATGACTTTTTTCCAAGAGTAAACTACCTTTATTTTTAATTTTTAGGTAAAGTGTCACTTAGAAAATTTATTTAGAATAGTATTTTGAATGACTTTAGTAATGTTACAGGGGAATTAAAAAGTTTCATAAAAGTGATTCTGGAGTGATCAAAAACTAAATATTTTAAATTTTTATAATAAAATAACCTGTAAAACGGCTTATAATTTGCTTTTTAAACACCTGCTTCCTCCAAATTTCGACACAATACAATTTTTCAGCTGTAAACGAATGTGATCAACGCGTTTTCGCAAAATTATGGAGTTTAATAAAATTTTGTATTATTGTTTTTATCAGTTACACACTTTATTCTAAATACATTTTTCTATTGACATGTTGCTTAAAAATGTAAAATAAAGATACTTTACCCTTGTAGAAAAATCATGTTTTTTAAGTTTTAGCCAACCAGGTACACAAAATCAATATTTTCTCTTTGCGAATCATTTTGTTGTTTAAAAGCAAAAATTTTAATGAGGAATGACTTTTTTGAAGAATTAAATTTTTGGTCTATTTGCCCTCTTGTAAACCACATCTGTGGACAGTCTGTATAATAACATATTTTTTTAAAGATAAGAATACTCACAGGGCCAATCTAAAAACTTAATATATATATTATATCAAAAACTATTTTCGATATTCTGACACCTAAAAAAAAATTAGACTCGGACTCTTTCTTTCATATACAGGGTAATTATTAACCTTTATGCATAAACTTGGGAAATTATGTTTCAGGACAACCAATGAGAAAAAAAATCAGTAAAATGTTTTTAGTTAAGGAGGCAACTAATTTTTAAAATTTAACAAGACACTAGCGTAGGCGGTGGCCTACGGCCTCGCGCTTATGGGGCGCGGCAAGGTGAAGGATAAAATGTGACATAGGGAAAAAACATAGAATGAAAGGATGCGGAAGTTTTTTAAGGCTTGTAATTGTATAATCTGTCATGAAAGGGGCCTCGCGTAAGTGTAAATCGTATGAAAAAGTGTGTAAAAGGGGTGAGGACCATTCCTATTTTTTTGCTCTTCGAGTTGTGTTCCGTGGACAAAAGGCTCGCGCTCCTCAAATTTTTTCCCACGAACAGTCTACAAAAGGAGCCTCTTGGATACGATTTCGCCTACGCCTGATTTTGGTCACGCAACGCCACTGACAAAAGAAGAAAATATTTCAGGGACAAATAATAATAATAAAACCACCACCTTCTAAATGTTTGAATTGTATTATTTTATCATGAAGCGATGAAGAATTCACACCTGTACCGGTAGGTGGTTCCATCTAGCGCCGAACATATAACCAGTTAAAGTTTTCTGTTATTTTAGTGGCCTTAGCTACATGTCCTAATAATCAACCCATTACACGTCTTTTAAATAAGCGAGGTTAAAAATACTGTCAAGGTTTGACAACCATTTTCTTTAAAGAAATGTTTACAAATGCTTTTTAAATTTACAATGTTTTGCAGATTTTTTTACATAAAATGTAGTGTATTGTGTGTTTCAATGCTTTTCCTTTTTAAACCATTTTAAACAGTGTTTGTAATGAAAATATCGATTTTAAAGAAGCATGGGATGTTAGGTCGCCGGTTTTAAAATTATCTTGTACATAAAAGGAAAATTTTAAAACAAATATCACAAAGAGAAAATCAGAACTTTCTAATAATGTTCATGTGTTGAACATGTGAGTTCTAATGGATTATTTTTAATTTTGTTTTATTTTTATGGTATTTATTTGTTTGTATAAACCCTCCTCTACTTAAAGACTTTATTATAACCAACTATATTTGATAACACTCAGATCTTTTAAAAGTTTGCAATCTTGAAATTTATACACATTTAAGTTTTTCTAATAAAAACATGGTTCTGTTTAAAAAGGAAAAAAAAACATTTTGTTTCTATATCAATAAAAATAAATTAAACTATATTTGTAAAGTCAGTGTCTTTTAGAACTTTTTTATATTAGTAACTACTATTTTAAGTAATAAAATAAAAAGTTGTATTTATCAGGTTTATTTATTTGGACACTAAAGTAAACACATATTATATAATTTTGGGTGTTTTTAGCTGTTTGTTGATTAATATGACTTTATTACATACTTTTGATCACACTTATGGTATTTCAACTTCAAAACTTATTTAAATGACAAGTTTAGCTTTCTGTGTCCATATCCTCCTATTTTTACCTTTATCTTATCTATAGTAGACAAAATATTTGCCAATAAAATTAAAATGCACTTTATCAATATATGTTACTGGACATTTGTCCACAGTAGCAGGTATTATTAAATTCTGATATAGGTGGCATTTCATACATAAGGGGTCTTTAGGTACCTATAGAAAAAAAAACGTTATTTGGTTTTTAATTAAATAAGCATATTTATTTATTTACATATACTACAGAGTTAAAATTTTAAATAATAATTATAACCCTAGTTTTATTGTTTCAATTTTTCAGAAAAAAAAATAAAGTAAACTATGTATTAATTTTCATATTATTAAATATTTGCCATTATTTGGATTTAAAGAATTTTTCATAAAAAATATAGTTTGTCTCCAGTCAAAGTTTTCCAAGTTACGTTTTTCAAAATCTTCAAAAATCATTTATATCTTTTTTCCTAAAAATATGTTTATATTGTGTATCACCAAATATTAAATTAAATTAAAAACTGTTTTTTCAAATAGAGAATATACTATCAAAAAAGATTGTAGAGTAAACCTAAGTTATAATGACTTGTTTATTGGTTTTTTTTTAAGAACAAAAAATTTAGTCGATTCATTTTATGGTAGGGGAGCACAAGAGGAGGATTTTGGGATTTACTACAGCGCGGAAAATTAATATACCGGAGGATACCTTGTACCCGTTTAAGTACCTCCACCAAATATGAGCCCCATATACAGGGCCAATCATAAATAAAAAACAAAAATATATCCATCAGAAATTGTTGAGCGCGTCAGATTATGATAGGGTGAGTTAATTACATGCCAAACAGTGTATATTCCACTAATCTGACAATTTGACAGTGATATAACGAAAGCGGAGGGCTACAAAGTTGAAAAATAAAGTCATTTTTGACAATCGCGAGCGTGGCTATTTTTTTTATTTTGCTGAAAAAATCCAAGGATAACGAAAAATTCGATACGATCCGAACGATTTTCACAAGCCAAAATAATAACTTTTTTTTTTGACATATTTAAAAGTCTATAGCCGCCCTCCCCACTGATGAAAAGGTATTTATGATATAACATTTTTTTCTTATCATCTAAACTTTGCAACCCAATAGGTCTCTATGACGCTCGAGTAAATTTCCATTTAGCATCGTGGGCTCCCCTACTATTACAGAGCTGATTAAGAACTACTAAACTATTTCACACAAAAAAAGGTTTTCTGTTTATAATTTGTCTTCATAATTCGCGTAATGTTAATTAATTTAAAATAATTGGGCTAGCTAGAAATATTGGACTACATATTTTTTATTATTCGTGGTTTGTCCTTAGCAACTAGTAACCAAGTTTATGTCTATAGGATAAGATACACCCTGTATTTGTTTTAGTTTTTTTATTACTCAAACAATTCTGGTCCATAATGAACATTTTAACTCTTTCATTTAGACTGAATGGAAAAGTTCGGGCATTTCATTCAAATAGCCCTTTTGCCCAAAAACCAATATAGCCTTTTTTGTAGAAATATTGTGACAAGTTAAGTCAACAAAATGTAGAAGTGGTCCTTAGGATTGTGAGGAAACGGTTGACAACAAGAACTCATTTGGCAAAGCAGATGCAGCAGTTGGGTAAGAAAAACTTTTCTATTATTTTTTTATATAATATTAAAAACAGATTGATTTGAAATAAAGTATTTTTCTGTTTTATTCTGTTCTAAAACATCATTATACCTTTTTTAGAACAAAATATACTACCAGCAATTCCGGATTCTATTAATGCACCCTCCAATCCTGTGTCATCATTGTCGAAGTGGTCTTCAATAACCTATCAACAGTTCTGTCAAGCAGAATTTACTAATCAACTTGTAGAGGAAGACATTGTGCTTCCTTCAGACCTATTTTATTCAGTTAAAATATCCAGAGGAGAAGGTAAAAATTAAATTAATTTATAATACATTACTTCTTTTTCGTTGATTAAATAAAAGCCCATGGAAAAATTAGGTAAATGTCTAGAAAGTTGCGGTACGCTTCGTTTTCGAAATATGTATCGTCAAACATAGAAATCGACCCAACCATATTTTTACCATATTTCCAGTTCTGTTTGCACACAATTCTTGATTTAAAGCTCTTGGCAATTAAAATTAAGAGATACAATGTTGCAACACATCAATCAGTTGTGTGTGATAAATTGGTTATCTAGATCGCTAATGACGGAAGAATATTTACCATATTTACAGAAATTATCCATTTTGTTATTATTATTTTTTAAATCAAAAATGGTAAAAATATAGGTTTGTACAGGGTATTCCATTTAAGAGGAAAAATGGCATATTCTTTTACTTTCTTCATATTTTTAAAAATTCAAGATAGTCAATCAATGTATTTTAACTTGGAGAATTTAAAAATCGTATTAAAAAACAATTGCATAAAAAAACAAAGACTTATACCATAAATGTTGTATTTTTTAAATGGAACACCATATTTATTATTATATTTTTGAGTTCTATGGTAGTGTGTTTATTAAGTGTTTTTTTTTATCAAGGGTACTAAGTGTTTTTTATCAAGTGTACTAGATGTTTATCTTTTACTGTTTTTAAGTTATTGACGCTTAATAGGTCACATTTTTGGCTTATTTAATTAAATATTGCAATATGAAATACAGGTAATGCAGGTGACTACCTGATACTTCAGTCATTTTTTAATTTCTTTGAAAATTATCAATGTATCTTCTTTTTGCTTCACTGGCATTTTCTCCACACTTGTAATATAGCGTTTCTATCTGTAGTTTTTCATCTAACGAATAATTTATTTTAAAAACCTAGTATTAAAATCCACAAATAGGTAAAAAATTTAATGTCTTTGACGTATTAGGTGTATTGTGTATTGATATATTTAATTAAATAATATTAGCCGAAAATATGACTCTTCAAGCGTCGATAACCCAAAAACAGTTGAAGGCAGACACATAGTACCTTTAATAAAAAAACTTAGAATTGAGCAAAGAATTAAAAATATAATTATAAATATGGTGTTCCATAATAAAAAAATACAACATTGATGGCGTAATTTTTTCGTTTTTTATGCAATTTTTTTTAATACGATTTTCAAATTCCCCAAGCTAAAATACATCGATTGGCTATCTTAAATTTATTTAAAAATATGGGAAAAGTAAAAAATATGCCATTTTTCCTCTTAAATGGAATACCCTGTACATTAGTGTAACCAATTTTATAATTTTAGGTTTCATAGGACAATTTAAACTAAACTTTTTAAATTTACTGTTACTAAAATAAGAAGAATGTTTAATGCACAAATTGTAAATAAACAAAATTGCATAATTAGAATTAATTTTTAATTTTAAACGTTTTTTCTTTATAAAAATTTCCGATATACGCAAAAATACAGGTTAATTACTCTTAAGCAAAAATTTTATGTTTGGCCAGACCTTGTAGATGACTGATACAATTTAATATCTGATGATTGCCTTTGCATTTTTGGATCATGCAGAACTTTTTATAAAGAATAACTTTTTTCGTAAAATGAATAATAAAAAAGTTTTCCATATGGTTCCAACTTTATTAGACACACTGTATAAAATATTGTGTGATAATTTAGTGTTACATATCAAAAATTATGTAAAAAAAGGAGCAGGAAGTTTCTGAAAGAAAATCTTTTAAATTTGTGATCAGCTCCCCAAAAATTACCGTATACAAAGCTTCGTCCAAGTCGGAGTTGCTGCAACTTTCTATACATTTACCAAAAATTAATCATTAGATTATTTTAACAAGTTTTAAATATATCTGTTTTCCTTTTTTTAGCTACTCTTCAAACTTATGTTGTAATCAAGAATACCTACCCAGTACCACCACCGATATTTGCTTTGAATCTAATCTACAATGGAATACATAATTCTTCAAATTGTGATGAAATTCGGGTAAAAATATAATTTGAATTAGAAATTCATTTTTAAAACTATCTTATGAATAAAAAAGCAACCTTATCTTAAGTATGATTATATCAAAATTGATTCTGGATGTTTGCTTAAGATCTTAATATTGCATTTTGTAAAAGTTTTAATTTTATATTTTTTAGGATTTGGAAAGAGTTTTAAATGTAGATTGGGATCATGGTATTAAAAGTTCTGCATGGTTGTTGTCTGCACAGTTGACACATCTGTGTTCATTTCTTGATGTATACCTTGAAACACTTTATCCAACAACCTTTTCTCCAAATGCTAAGTTTATCAGAAGCATAAGGTAAGTTAAACAACATATTGTTGGCTTTGTAAATAAAAAAAGTAATCTTATTTTAAAAACTGCAATTAATATTGTAAATTATTTTTAAGGAATATTTTCAAATTAAAAAACTATTTTATCTGTAAAAACGATACATTTACATTGTTACCATTTTTATTATCATTATTTAGACGTTGTAAAAAATAAATAAAAATAAACTGATTATAATCAGAATATTTTATTTTTTATGGTACATCTTTAGTCTAGGTTGGTTTGGTGTTTCATGCTATGTGTTTTAGCCATATTTTAGAACATTTTAGCGAAATTATTTTTATTGTGTTTGGAATGTAAAAGTTTCTATAAATAATTTGAATTTATATTCTTTAGATTTAAGAATTGTGGTTACACTTAAAGAGTCTGTATATCTAATATATTTTTATTTTTTTAGTGGAAGAAATCGAAGAAGACCTTTTAGATTTAGAAAAATTGGTACTGGCATCTTTACACAATACTAAATATAACCACATTTTTATTGTGTTAACGGATATTAGCTACACAAGTTCAATAAATCATTTTTTTAATATTAAATGCATTTTTATTTGACCCAAAAATGTATAAACCCGTTGCAAGAAATTCCAGAATGTACGTCATAGACCTAAGAGATAATCTTGCGCTCTAGAATATTCCAAAAGTACATACAACATAGGAACTGTTTTAATTTTAGGATACAGGGTGTCAAAAAGTCAGGGCCAATTTGTGGTGAAGCCTTTTTTGCTCTTTAAAATTTGTTTGGGTTCGGATAAAAAATATTAGGTATTGTATTAAAATGAGATATGTAAAAAAGTACATTTTTCCACCCTACTTATCAAAATTTAAGTAAAAACTAACTCACATTGCAGCAGCAACGAATATAAAACACAAATTGTTTTGGCCCACTATACCTAATATTTTCCTGTGCATTGTGGCAGTTAACATGTTAATTTTTTTTTAAATTGTTGATTATTACAGTCTATAGAGTCAATTTAACCTGTCAATTATTTTGGCTTTTTAACACATTGACACTAACAATGGATTAATCATAACATAGTATAAAGCAAAGTCGCTTTCCGAGTCTGTATGTATGTATGCTTCGATCTTGAAAACTACTTAACGGATTTTGATGTAGTTTTTTTTAAATAGATAGAGTGATTCAAGAGGAAGGTTTATACAGGGTGTCCCATCGTTGAACTGCCGCGATGGATTTCTCGAAAAGTACGCTTTGGAAAATTTTGAAAATTTGGTAACAATATAAAGTAAGTGGGTGACATACAATCAAAATATATTGACAGCTCAACCTCTTCTGGTTATACCGAAAGTGAATGTTAACTTCCTTATTTTAAATGAAACACCCTATATCTTATTTATTTTTTAGATTCTGCATAAAATTTTAAACATAATGTATGTATAATGTTCTGTACCTAAGTCCAACCGTTTTTGACTTATTTTAAATTTTATGTTAAAAATGACGTTTGCAAGTCATTAAATAATCATCAATTTTTTTCTAAACAAAAGACTTTATATGAGTTGTGGTTGGGTTCCTTGTAAAGAAAGAATTTTAGGTTAAAAGTCAATTTTTTCAAATGGAAACCCCTATCTTATTAC
>JACEGR010003866.1:0-96915 GCA_014170235.1 Listronotus bonariensis | reverse complement strand
TTAAGGCCCCAGTTTATAGAGTATATTTGTCGAAAAACACAAATATATCTCAAATCCTCAATAATTTTGGGGGCTTATCAGCCGTCCTGGGGGGCTCATCCCCCTAGCCCTCTCCCTAATTCGCGCCCTTGTGTAAAATTATACAATTTGTGCATTGCAATGAGTGCACCTATGTCCCATTTTACTAGCACTACAAAGGAAAACGATTTAGACTTAGATGT
The DNA here is from genome assembly GCA_014170235.1 of Listronotus bonariensis. NCBI lineage: Eukaryota > Metazoa > Arthropoda > Insecta > Coleoptera > Curculionidae > Listronotus > Listronotus bonariensis. The sequence continues at coordinate 96,694 of JACEGR010003866.1, read as the reverse complement.
CAGATGTCAACATCCTAATAATGGCCTAGCTTTAGATTATCTTGACATCTACCTACCTTATATATGTTTGAAATTACCATTTATGTACCGGGTGTCAAGTCATCAATTTACACATCCATTTTTTTTTATTATTTCCGTACATAATAAAAGTATGAATTTGTAAAGTTAGTTTTGTTTAAAATATTCTACAGCGTGTCGCCTAAGTTGTCTACATATAGGAATTTTTTTTATTAATTTTACAAAAAAAAGGTAATTTAGCCGATTATAGGTCATCTGGAAGTGGGCTAGATTTTTTATCTTTATATCAGTAAGCAAGTAAGTCAGTGAATCAGTCGGTCAGCGGAAAATTTACGACTTTTGGACCTTGTAATCTTTATAACCGTTTGGGCTAGCCTAATTAAATTTGGGCTTCTAGTGGTCGTTCTGGATATAAATAAAAACACGTAGTTTAATGTGTTTACGTAATTAACAAAATTTGTGGTCATATCGGTGTAAGCAGCGGTTTGCAGTTGTTAAACTCAAAATTCTCATTCGAAAATTAAAGTTTTCTGTCATTTTTCTTACAATGTGCCAACCAAAATTTTTTTACCTCATCTTTTACCGAGTAATGACGATAGGACTAGGAAATTACTATTTTTCATTTATTAATTTTAGGCAAAGAACCAATTCTAAAACGGTATTTACCAATCGGGTATGTTGACGTTTGAACAATGTATTATACGTCAAAGTTATCACCAATTATTACCGCAGTTATAATTGATTGAACGCCTAAAATTGATAATTGAGTTTTAGAATTTGGCGGTGTAACATAAACGTTTGTAATAAAATAAAAATAAATGGAGGTTTTATTACAAAGAAAACAATTATAAAGCTGAAATATACAGTGTGTCCAAAATTGGTAGGAAATGTATTGGGATAATAAAAACTATAGATAGAGATAGAAAGGTGGGTAAAAAAGGAAAGTTTAAAGCATACAATGATTAATCAAATGGCGTTTTCATGACGGCTAAACCTTGTTTGGTTTTTGGGTTCTTTTAAAAAAAACTTTTAATGTGCATTTTAAGAAATGAGCTGTAGTTTTTATTTCAAATAATTTTTTGAATTCTGTAAAAAATAATTAAAGCAACTTTTAAGAGCAATGCATTTTTGTATTCTAATTTTTAATTTGACGTTTCGGTTTTAAGATACCAACATCAACTTTCCTTTTTCTTGTGGCGACCATTTTGTTTTTTTGCACAATTTTAAAAAGCCTTTTTTTTCTTTAAGGGAGGAGATACCTGTAAAATGTAAAAAATCATAATATGTTAGTATAGTCATTTAAGAACACGTCCCTTAAATTTTGCATCATAATTTTTAGTATTTTCTATATTACAGAGTCCGTAAGTCACTATACTCAATGAATTCTTATTCTTATATACCTATTTAAAATTTAAACGGGTTTTTCTCAATACTTTATTTTTAAAATTGGCGGGCACGACAACTCAAAAGTTATTTACCTATCCTTCTAAAATTTTGCACACATATTTTACAAGGATACAGTACTTTCTCATGTGAATCTCCAAAATTCGGATTTTTTTTTATTTTTTTTTACGCAAAAACGACGGTAAAATTAAGCCAAAAAGTCATTTTATTTTTCAGGTATTGTATTTCTCGGATTTATTTTTTTTACTTCCTTTTAGGTTTACCGACAAATTTGGACATAAATAAACACAAAAAATGTAGTTTTTGATTTTCAAATTACTATGCCCGATGCTAGAGTGCCCGCCGATTAAAGAAGTCTCTCGTCGACCTACCTAAAAAATTAAGCGTACAGCCGCCACTTTAAATACATGGAGTAAACTACATACCAATTTTTAAAAATACATAATAAGTCTTTCATTTAAAAAAAATCAATAAAATGAATGAAAGTTTAAGAATTTACAGGTATCTCTCCCTTTTGATTTTTATGTCAAAAATTGTCAAAATTAATTTTTTTCCGAGTTGGCAGTTGCGAACCAGGAGACAATTGCCATTTAATTTCCAATGAGAACCTATGTTGGGAAATGTAATGTAAATTTACTTTTAACTTTTATTATGTACACAAACAAAAATGGATATTTACCTTGTGTGAATCTGCACATTACAACATATGTTAATCATATATCAAAAATATGTTTTTCTGACTTTTTAATTTTTCAAAGTAAGATTTTTGCGATTTTGAACCACCCTGTATATCCTACGTGGAGTTTTATTACAGCTTTTAGTATTTCATACAAAGCAAAATTTTTCTAAAGAATAACATTTTGTTGTTATAACGAGTTTACTAATGACGTACATCTAATTGGGATAACCCCTGTATAAATAAATTACATTATAACCAATGCGTAAAACATGTCTTAGTTAATTTTTATAAACGCTTAGAATTTTGCTGAAATTAAATTTGAAACTAATTTTAAGTTTTTATTTCGTCATTGACTTTATTTAAAATTAAAAGTTATTTTTGGATATTTGTAGAGTAATATGTATATTTTTGCAGTCGGATTAATTTGTTCTAAAAGCAAGAGTTGTTTATTAGGTAAATAGTAAATCCGGATATTCCTTGATATAAATGATGTACAGGGTGTCCAGTAACTCAACCAACAAACTTAAAGGAGTGATACCACAATAAAAAGTTTAAATGGTCTTTTGTAAAAACTGGTCACATGGTTTCTTATTTATTTTTTACTCTTTGGACAATCCACAAAGGCTTAAAGCCTAAATACTAACGTACCGTGGGTGTCTTAAACGAGGTAAGAGAGAGTTTGTTGACACGGGACTTAAATACTTGAAAATTTGGGGTACAGGGGGTGTAAAGAATTACAAAATTACCTACAAATTGAAGAGACTTATTCCAGCAGTGTGATACGAAGGAAAAAGATCTGCTGTAGATCTTTTGTGGCGAAATCCATACTGCCTGTCATGAAAAATTTTGTGTTTTTCTAAATACTTAAGGATTTGTGAAATAATAAGATTTTCCATTAGTCTTCAAAGAACCGAGAGAATTGAAATTGGTATATAGTTAGATGAAAGAGATTTAGATCCTTTCTTGGGAATAGGTTGAACACGTGCAGCTCTCCGGAAAGATACCTGTGTCGTAAGAAATTCAAAAGAGCCGAGTTAAGATTGGTGCAAGTTCTGGAGCACATTTTTTTCATTTTACAGGTATTTCCTCCCTTAAAGAAAAAAAAAAAGGAAACGTCAAATTAAAATTAGAATACAAAAATGCATTGCTGCTCTTAAAAGTTGCTTTAATTATTTTTACAGAATTCAAAAATTATTTGAAATAAAAAACTACAGCTCATTTCTTAAAATGCACATTAAAAGTTTTTTTAAAAGAACCCAAAAACCAAACAAGGTTTAGCCGTCATGAAAACGCCATTTGATTATTCATTGTATGCTTTAAACTTTCCTTTTTACCCACCTTTCTATCTCTATCAATATATTTAAAACGACTGCTGGTATGCTGTCCGGCCCAGACGATTTCTTGGTGTTAAGAGAAGAAAGGATACGCTTATTGTGTTTTACCCTAAAAATAATTATCGGACATTTTATGAGGAACTGGGGTAATAGCTGGAATTGCATGATTTACGGGAGGGTCAAGGGTTAAATTGGCAGCAAATTGTTTAGCTAATAGTTCTGCCTTTCCTTTAGGGGTAGAAATAATTTCATCTTTCAAAGTTAGTGGTGGAAAAGAACTGGTACAAAAATGGCCTGTGGGTTTTCTGGACTAAGATCCTGTAGAAACTTCTTGTTAGACTGAACTTTTAAAATTCTAGCCTTATCACAAGATTTGGAAAACAAGGGTTTTTATTGGATTGTTTGGGGTTCTTGATGGTGTGTGGAATATAGGTTTTAGTGCCCAATTAAATTGATTCAGTTAGTTGACTGCAAATTTCAGGAGGATCACGAGAAGAAAAACAGATGAATCCCAGGGGTTAGTGGCGAAGAAGTCCCTCAGGCTATCCCAGTCGGCCGAGTTGTAGTGCCATACGGTGCGTGGTGGCATGCATTCATTTACCTCGGGATGTGCAGGGTGTGCATAATCTGAGCGACCTAGGGGATAATATGTCCTAAACCTATTAGTTCTTGAACTAGTTCTATTAGACCAATTCAGATATTTTCAAATAATTTTGGGGACGTCTCCTATGCATCAGAAGACATTTGGCATGCAGGCAAAAATAATTTCTACCAATGTCGTCTATGAGAGGCTTAAGGTTAATACTTTAAAAAAGCTACGCCACTAAATTTTTCTAAAATAAATCTATTTTTCAAAAATTCCCATTTAGTTTGAAACAAATTTGATCTCCTAATTTTTTTGATGTACTTTTCGCGTAAATAAATAGAATCTATTTCTCGGCATGGTCATTTCCTATCGCTAATATCAAATTGCACAGTAAAAAAATAACCTTTGTTATTTATTCTTTAATTGGGTTTGATAATGCCAAGAAATAATTTCTATTCATTTACGCGAAAATCGTATATCAATTTAAAAAAGTGCGGAGATCAATTTTTTTCCAAATTAAATAGCAATTTTAAAAAATATTACTATTTTAGAAAGATGCAGTGGCGTACCGTTTTTTTAAAGATTTTAGCCCCAAACCCCTCACGGACGACACTAATGATCTTTTTTTTTTGTATGCCGAGGTTTTCAATTCGCCATGTATGTTTTTTTTGTGTGGATGTTATTTTTGTGTAATAATTGTGAACTCATTTTAAAAATTATTTTATGTTTATTTGAAAGACTGTACTTCCGCGGTGGTCCCATAAAAACTAAGACAGGATCACAAGAGAGAAAGGTACTAGACCTATTGTTTTCTCTCTGCTGTACGTTGTTCGTGCGACAAAGCTGTACTAGCGCCACCTATTGGTGTAACGTTAAACAAATATTATAATACTGCGAAAGCAGTTTACAAATTTCCCATTCTTAGAAGGTACACTTTTTTTGTGTATAAAGCATATAAAAATATACTGCTTTATTAAAATGGTGCATACAAAGTAGCACAAAAAGTTGTGACGTTTAAGAGAAATTTAAAGTAGTGTAAGTGAGTCCTCTAGTTAACTCCTAAAAATTAACATTAGATATGAATAGCCCATGTCCAAAACGATATTTAGAGGTGTGAAACGAAAATATGAAAAAATAATGCAACATCTGGTTTTCTATTTTAATTATTTTGTAAGGCAGTGTATTCAAGAAAAACCAACAGCTACAAGAGACCGCCAATTTTAATAGGAGGCTTGGTAATGGGACATCATTTCGGCCATAATTTTCTCTTAGTCTGGCTTTCTCTGATTATAGTCCTTAGATGTGTGTTAATCAGTTGTGTAAAAGCAATTCTTTATGTCGTTTCTTCGGTTTCAATTCCAAATAAAAAATTGTTTTTAAAATATGTTAACCAAAACTTTAGTGATTTTTACATGCAGTTATTTGTTATTCCCTATTTTCTTTTCTTTTATGTACGGATAAATTTACAAAATGAAATAAAATCTTGTAATATGAGACTAACGCACAAATACTATTTTTAAAGTAAATTAGACTGACCAAAAAAATTAATATGAAGAAACAAATCGTCTCTCCGGGGATCTTGTTGCACATCATTTTAAATCTTCTGATTACGACCGTTATTAAAAAGAAAAAGATACAATACCGTTTATCCAATTTCTATTTTGTTTTATTGTAAAAGTAAACAAGCAAATTAACACAAGTTTTTGAAGTTAAGTACTTCAATAAAGCAGATAAATACAGGGTGCTCGGAAAATGCGTTAGAAAATTTTAAGTGTTATTCTGCTATGAAAAATATTATTAGTTTTTGACAAAATGTCGAAATCTCCTGGTTACCAAGTTACAGGGGTTAAAAGATCAATTTTTATTTTTGTATATGGCGTAAAAACAAACGTAAAAATTTAATTTTTACCCCTGTAACTTTGTAACCAGGGAGATTTCGATATTTTTCAAAGGATTTACTAACATTATTTTACATTGCAGAACGACCCCTTATAATATTCTAACGCAATTTCGAAGACCCTGTATAACATAAACTTTAAATTCATAATACATTAATTACAATCTTTACGCCTACTTCTGTATATCACATAAATATGTATTTAGTATGTGTGTTAACATGGCTTTTTAATTAGCAAATATACGCGTATAATTAAGAATTTTTATAAATAGTTATTTATAAAAAATTTAAGTAGTTTGTTTTATTTTTAACTAATGAATTTTATGTTTTTGCTCTAACAAGTGGTTAAGAAATACTTTGCAAGCCGCAAATTGAGACGCACCTAACGCGTGCGACTCAATAAACTGTCACTGTCACAAAACGTCTTTTTGAATCAATTTGCGCTGTATAATTTAATTTTATACGTTACAAAAGTACGTGCTGTGCTACGTCGCGTTGTCCGCGTTTAGGTCGGACCTCACATAACCGCAACGCAACGAGCCCGTGGCCGTGCGTTTCCCTGGTGAAATGAAGGAGGATGCGGTACAAAAAGTTTTAAGTATTTAATCTAACTGCAGTAATATCAGTCAATTATTCCATGCTTTACAAAACACCTGATCATTTACATATTACTCACAAGATGTAACAATTAAAATTATTTTACATTTTTTATTACTAATAAAATCACATTTTCTTGTATTGTTTGTTTACAACCAATAACCTTAAATCACTAACTTTTTATTTTTATACGTAATGAACTAAAATAAAAGATTACGCCCGGTAAACTCAAAGCTTGGCTCGGAGAACATCGGTGCTATACGGTTATCCGATCCACGTATGATTTCATTAACTGGGCATGTCTCAGACCGTACTATGCATCACACACGAGATTAAAAATTTCAACAAAACACATCGCGACACGGTCGTGCTACGGTGCGGGTCATGTTGGGCATCGCTGCGGTTATGCGAGACTTTTACTACTACACTCAAAGTCTGAATAATAAGGAACAGAGATAAGTAGACAAATCTGTTTTAGCTTGACAAAAATGCTTTTTATATTTTTAAGGCATAAAAGTGCTTTTAAATTTTTTCGAATTAATTTGCTCCACTTTCCTCTATCACCGTGAAATGGGGCTCGGTGCGGTTATGTGTGGCCCGATCTTTATACGTGTCTCATTTTGCGCCTTGTTTAAGCGTTATATATCTAAAAACTCTACAGAGAAACTCTAGGGCGTGATTTTCCTTTGAATAATAAGAAAAAACTTTACATAAAAATATATCCACCGTCACACTTTTACGGGGTAAAATTTTAAGAAAAAATATATTTTTTTTATAACTTTAATTACAATACATTAATAAATTTGTAAGCTATTTAAAAAGAAATTAAAAATAAAATTAATTTCCTTTTATAAGTTGATAACATTATATTTGGGTATCAGCTTTATGTCCATACCGAAAAATTAAATAAAAGGAGTTAAAAGATCATATTAATTTAAAACTAAAAAAAGAAAATATGATTGGGAAATGCAAAGTAGTCGTTACTTGATAAATATGCGCTGTTACGGCATCCCACAATGAATAATTATAAAGGTTAGATTAACTATTATTCGGCGGTTTTTATTAGTTTTTATAAGCATAGCCGCCGAACGGCTGCATCTACCGATAAAATAAGTAAATAGCGTCGGCACTAACAAGCATATTTAGATTTTCGGCGGCCTTTATATACAAAAATGGATAAAAACATCCGGACAAGGTGATTTTTCTTTTATAATTAAACAATGCCGCCGGCGATTGTATAGCCAGTGCCTAGTAAAACCAATTTTTACAATTAGGCTAGTTCGCTTTGAAGTGGCGATATGGAGGGTGTTTTTAAAACGTGCAGAAAGAATGCTACCACTAACTCCTAAGGCCTAAATTTGACTAATTAATCCATTTTACCTTAGTCCAGAAGTGCATAATTTTGAAGATACAGGGTGTTAAAATTTATTCTAGTTTTTGTGACGTAATATGTAATCCGCTATTATTCCGCCATTTTGTGGCGGCGGCCATATTGGATTTAATTTTTTCATAGTTCTATTCTACAAATCAATCCCCTTTTTAATTTCCATATTAATTTTTTTTGTTGGAAAAATATGCAATCCACCATTTATATTTTTTATAGTGGGCTTTATTCTACCAAACAATCCATTTCATTTGATACCCATATTGAGGTTGTAGTAAAGTAATATGTAATTCACCATTTTGTGTCGGCGGCAATCTTGGATTAACAATCATAAATTCATCATCATTATATTGTATTATCATCAAGATTAGGAGTGTGTATCAAATTTTAAATGGATCGGATCTCAAAGGTGGTCATATTCCAATTACTAGATATGACCCAAAGAAAAAAAATAACAAATAGCTCAAGTTAAGTAAAACCGTTTAAAAAGAATAATGCTTCAGGGATAAAAAAATAGGTAAATTGTTCAAATAGAACCACACATATATTTTTGCTTATTAAAATATTTTTATATCCCCATCTTATTTTGACCCGAAGCTTTTTATTATTTTATAGGTTTTATTTTTTGGTTTGATAAAATCCTTAGCCTGGTTATGCTGGATGGTTTTTACTATTTTTGTTTTACTGAAAGATGACCGATCTCTTGTGAAAACATCAATAAATTTATAAGATCCTATAAACATATTCGAAAAGAGTGTGCCACAATATGTGTTCCCATATTGCTCTCAACCCATGGCGATACGTGCATCAAATCAAAAATTGAAAAAACAAAATTCTATAATGTATCCAATAAAAGTGTTATAGATATAATATCATAACAACGACAACTGGTTAGTCAATAAGTTATTTGCTTGTTCTGAAATATAAAAATAAATTTCACTTTAAAACCCTCATACAATTTTTGTTTCTGATACGTAAAAAGGAGACGGTTAAAAGCAAAACGGATGCATCCTCCTATCCGGAGTGTACAGGAAGGCATTCTTTGTCTTATCTCTACCTTCTAGTGTTCAACATAGTCAAAGTCATTTTAAACGTATCAAGCTAGCACGACGTGTATTAGCAGGATTGTGTATTATTTATTCTTTTTACAGGGTGTTTTTTAACATATATGCATAAATTTGGGAAATTATAGCTAATGACTAATGATGGAAAATTATAGCTAATGACTAATGATGGAAAACCAATTGTGTAAAATATTTTTAGTTAGGGAGATAATCAATTATTTAGTATTAGTTTAGTATTACAGTGTATTGTTAGAAATATTATTTATATAAAAATAAGAAGGATAAACTAATTTATTTTTATTATAAACATACTTTTCAATATCTACACAGCTAAATCGGAAATACTTATATGGGTTGTTGCCACTGAGCAATTTTCTCTGGGCGGTCTTTACCGATACCGCAATGTTTTCCTTAAAATTGAAATTAAAAAGAAAATTATACAAAAAATAAATTTTGAAAACGCATAATAAAATACAAACATTAACCGATATTATATTATATTAATTATGTCAATAGATACACTTATGTTTGGTAGGTACTTACGCATGAATTTTTACAGATGAAAAATTATATCAGATATAGAAGTTAAAGTGTAAAACCTGAAACTAATGTGTTTTTGTATGTGTTTGTTTTAATACATTTCTATTAACAGCACTAACAAAAGAATAGTACAAAATTTGGTGCAGTAGCATTTCACATATGCTAATAATCTAAAACTTTTAACAATCCCATGACAGGGTTAAATTCCATATTGTAATAAAGTTACACATACCTAGCATATACGCGACAAATGTATTACTGTCTTGTACATTCTTAAACAGATGTTAGAATAATGTGATAATGGAAATACCTGTTTACGTGTGTAAATATTTATAAATACTAAAAGTATAACTAAAGAATAAAATTATTTACTAACAAATCATATTAAAAAAAATAGGTTATTTTAATAATAATTATAATTTTAATAAAGGCATTTTAATTATAAAATTAATTTTGAAATAAAAATGTATGTGTACCCGCATGCTCACCGGACGTGTTCCTCTTGTAAATAATGTAATGTGCTTATAATAGCACATAATTAAAAATTATTTTTCCTGGCGTAACCATTTGCCCAAGCAAAATTTTGCAAGAAATAAAAACTCTTTCAAATACAGTGTATTAAATGGTTTAGTGTGTTAGTTTAAAGCAGGGTTTAAATGCGGTAAAATTTCATGCTTTTCCGTTTATTACAAACTAAGCTTTTGGACTAAACACTGAATCATTTAACCGCAAATATCTAAAAAATCGTAAGCCTGGGCAATGTTCTTAAAGTATACCTTTTTTATGTGAAAAAGACAAAAAATATATTTTTGTACTTAAAATGTACATACACTAGGCCACATTAAAAACGTGCGCAAAGTCCCGCAGACAAACCCTTTGTCTTCCTGTAAAAAATGTAAATTTTATGCAAAAAGGTTTACTACAGCAAAAATTATTAAAATAAAACTGAAATAAATTTAAAACTTTAACACCCTGTATCTTGGATATTTTCAACTTTTGGGCATAGGTAAGTTCACTCAAATCGACTTATTTTGACGTCCGTCTGTCATCAAACGTTGTACACGTATTTTAGGTAAACCTTGTACATATATTTTTTTAAACAGTGTAAAACCACCGTTGTATATTCAATTTAACCTCTGACAAATCACTGTGACCAACTGACGAATCGTGGTCAATTTGTGACCAATTTATATAGCATTGCATGGGCATTGAATGTTGATATTAAGGTGCCAACTTTTTTTATGTAACAAGTAATAATTTTGAATCAACTTTTTTGAGTCTATTTTACCGCTGACGAATTACTGCAAGTTACTAATTAATTTGCGTATCGAGGTGCTAAATATTCTTGTGTAGCAATTAATGAATTTGAAATAACTTCTATTAATTATTTTTTCTGCCTGACCAATTACTGTGACCTAATGACCAATTTGTAACCAATTGTTACAGCATGAAACGACCTACAAATGTTGATATTGTGGTGCTAAACATTTTTATGTAGCAATTAGTGACCTTGAAATTTTAAACTCTTTTATATTCATTTTAGTATCTTTGACCAAATTTTAAATACTAAACCAAATCTCTAGTTGTTACTACCTTTAAAAATGTTTTTTGAATCTTACATTTTTAATTTTGAGCCGCTCATAAAAATTTTTCGTCCTTGAATGTCTTTATTTAATACAGAACTTTAATCTTGCTGACCAATGTTGACCACTTTGTGACCAATCACATCCTTTTTGATTGAGCCATGTATGACTCATTTGAGGCGCCAATTTTTTTTACGAGCCTAAAATTTTAAACACGCTGTAAATATTGGTGTATATGTATGACCATTCGTTACCAATTCGGAGTTGTTTTTAAAACCCTAAATTTCACATTTTGTGCCGCTTAATAGATATGCTGTTAAATCTTATTTAATAAAAATTGTTGCTTTATTCCATTTATCATAACTAAAACTGAGCCATTCCTATAAAACTAAGTTTGTATATTTGTTAGTTGGTCGTAAGTTGACGTGTAGTAAAGGTATAAAAGTAAAATTTAATAAGCATCAGAGCTAAGCTTAGTTGTAATTAATTTTAATTACCGGTGTAACTATTGACGCCGCTGCGTGTTTAATTTAAAACTATAGAAATCAATACTTTATACTAAGTATAAAAACATGACAATATACCTGTAGCAGCGAATTTGCAGAGTTATAATTTCATAAAACCATTTAAGTTTAAAACAAGAAACAGACATAAATAATACAGGGTGTCCGGAAAGGTAAGGTCAAAAATAATAAAGATGAGTGACCCAAAATAATTTTAGTACTTCATATAAAGAAAAAAACTATCGCGATTTGTTTGGACAAATATTTTTTTACCCTTCAAAACTGGTATAAAAAATATATATTCCAATTATAACTTTTAAACTGTTGCCACAGTGACCAGTGATACTAATGGCTACTAAATAACCTCATAATAAAGCTTCTTTTGATGGGTAAACGGCTGTTAGTAGTTAGTAAGTCGGAATCAGACTTTATTATAATAAATTAATAATAATAATATTATACAGGATGTCTCTGAAAGGTGCAAAAAAGCTACTACAGATTCTTGAGGCTAAAATATTACGTTCTAATCCAACTTACCTTAGTCAAAAAGTGGATGGTTTCGGAGATACAAGGTATCCAAAATGTATTCCGGTTCTTCTATTGTCGCAATATTCGGCTAAAAGGGATTTTTTTAGAAGGTGACAAATAGGAATTTGCTACCATTTTTATTCTTAACTGTAGAGGGCGCCACATACCGTGTCTTGCTCAAATTAAAAACCTATTACGTTTTTTGAGCCACTTTGTATGTAACTTTTTAAAAAATATATTTTTTAAACACATTTTAGATCAAACAGGTATACTTGGTAAATGTTGATTTAGGCAGCCGTTTCTGATAATTCTGGATTTTAAAAAATCACTTTTTGTATGGCGAGGTCTAAGCTATACAAAGCGTTTCAAAAATCCTTACGCGATTTTAAGAAAAAATTTTTATATAAACCTATGTCCTAAAAGGCTTAACTTGGATACAAAGCTTTTTTTAATTTTACCACCATGTATCTCAAAAATTAAGTCTTTTAGGACACAGGTTTATTCGAACTTTTCTTCTTAAAATTACCTTATAATTTACACTGTAAAGATTAGCATCTAATTCTAAAACACTTTGTATAGCTTAGACCTATCCGTACAGGAAAGATTTTTTTAAATCCAGATATCTTAAGAACGGTTGCCTAAATCCACTTTAATCAAGTATACCCTTATTAGATAAAACAGGGTGGTTCAAAAAAGTTACTTCGTTATTAATTTGTTCAAGATACCGCAGGTGGCACTCCCTAAAGTTAAAAATGAAATTGATAACAGGTTCTTATTTCTTACCAAAATCGCTTTTATCCAAGTATTGTGACAATACATCTTATAATACTATAATTATTTATAAAAACCTAAACCAGAATAACTTTTAACACCGAAATCATCAACTTTTGCAGCCGCCTGATTTAAAAAGACAAATTCTTTTATGCTAACATAAAGATCAAAGGCAGCGCTCTCACACTCTTCGCTATCCGCTGACGCTTGGTATCGTAGTCGTAGCCTTAAGGTAGCTTTTTATTAATTTTTAAGGTATTTTTTTTGCCAAAAGTTTTATAAATGCAACAGAGATATTATTCTGCACCAACTATTATGACAGGTCTTACATATTGCACCAGTATTGTATTGAGTCATATTTTTGGCAGGCCTTCTGTTTACAGATCACATGCCTTTCAATTTAAGTCTTAAAGTCAATATTAAAAAATTTAAAAAATAAAACTTTTATATATTGGTAATAATTCGTTGCAAACAAATTTTTTGAAATATATTTGACCAACTAAAAAATGTGTACCTAATTTTAATAACCTATTAGAAGAAAAAAAAATAGATTTTAAAAATATTAGCAAAATTAAAATTATAAAGACATAAATATTAAAATATTTAAATAATTTAAATATACAGAATATATTAAAATCCCAAGATCTAACGTAAAAATAAATTAAATAAAAATAGTCAAAACTGGCGAACCAGTATTAATTACTAAAATATTTGATCCTATAATGTCTAAGTCAAAACTAGTCAAAATACATACCCGCCACTGTTAGCGATCTCTTTAAAATGTTTTGATTTTGTGATTATTACACATTTCTTATTTCCGCAATAAAAATTACATTATATTTATCAGCAAAAAATACATTAAACCCATTACAAGTTATTCGTACACGCATTATGAGCTAAATTACAAACAATTCCGCACCAAAAATTGAGGTGCATGGACATTACCGGAAAATACCTTATTTGCAGGTTTAAGTCTTTCAGTAACAAAAAGACATCTATGTATTTTATAATATAAAGTGTATTACTGCAAAGTGTTTAATATTTTACATCATGGTGATAAAATAACGTCCAACCCAAGGTTAGTTTATATTTTTAAGGTTGCGACACATCCTCAACTTTTAGGCTCACTCCACGGAAAAAAGTTGGCAAGACTGGGTAAAATCAAAGCTGATGGTCAATCCAGTGGCGTCTAGAATTTGCGCATTTCATTTTGCATTGTTTTGGAAGTGATATTTGTTGAAAGATGTAATTCCAAATGTTTTTATTTAAAGTAAAAGAATTTACAACTTAAATAAAATTAAAAACTGTTGTGTAAACGGTTGTTCTACTAATACAATAAACTGTATATCTCCGACACTGAACAACATGGCCGAAAAATGGGAAATGTGACGTTATAACACGTCAAAGCAATATGGCCGAATGTCGCGACCCTATATAGACCGACTTTGCGTCCAACCAAGGTTTTTGTTTCTGTTTGGAAACGAATGAAGGACATTTATTTTAAAGGGATAGTTCTTTTTACTTGATTTTCTGTTGGACTTCTTAAAAATCCAAATAATAAACCTATATTTGTTAATGAGCCAATTACCAATGTTTGTTTGATAAACCTTTTTAAAAGTAAACAAGTAATTTATTTACTAACCAGAACAAAAACCAGCTTATTTTACCCTTACCATTGTTATTTCAAAGTTTTAAACGTATAAGATAATATGTTGCAACATCAGCTGGGTTCGGGATTGTTAACGAAGTTGAAGTGAAGAAGGAGCAAGGGCGGATTTAGCTTTTGTCATAGAAGGGGTAAAATTTAAATTAAAAATAATTTTTAACAACTCTTAAAAATAAAAAATTTAGAAATGTAGTGATATCTTTATAGGTGTTATTTTTCAATAGATAATAGATGCTTATAACATTTTCAAAGATACTTTTTTAAATATTTTACCTAAAAGTTTATTATCTAAGGTTTGGTTTTAATCAGTCAAAGTAGGTGTTTTGACTTTTAAGTTATAGGCTTTGAAAGCAAAAGGTATTTATGGAAATATATATTTTTAAAAATTCAACAAAAAAATAATACGCGTATGTAAATTGTCTTTGGTAACTCTAAAAATACTTAAAGACAAGTCGATGGCAAGACTAAGCAATTTATTTTAGTTTAAAAAAATATAAAAATAGGCATTCTCTAGACTAGATTTTAATTTTTTGTGCGATCCTCTTAATCGAACGCTTTTGTATCAAAAAGCAAAATGTCGGGTTGTCAATGTCAATATTTAAAATCTAAAATTGAGTTTCTTCTTAAATTGCTTCCATGATAATTTTATATTAAAAATATTATGTGCAATATAATATAACTCTGGTATTACATAGGTGCAAGAAACGGACAAAATACAAATATTTACTTTAACTTAAATAAAAAAATTAAATGTGATTAAATACGCATGCCCGCACCTTAAACTTCTGCCGAGGACACAGAATATTATTCTGTGCCAAGGATACAAAAGTTTTGAAGTGAGGACTTTCCACTCTTTATTAGAAAGCCAAGCGCTTGGTCAATACCTCCTAAAACATATGTGTTCTTTAGGAGGTATTGGCTTGGTACATCGGCGAGTAATAGAATAACAAAACAAGCAGAACTAGTCACGCATGTTTACACGCCGGGGAGTTAGATTGTCTCTTTTTCTCACATTGCCTATGTGTTATGTTATTTAGCTTAACCTGTATACTCCTTTCCCTTGTAAATGCAATACTCGAACGCTTAGAGTTTACTTAAGTACCTATGGAGTGAAAAGAGTGCGTATCCCAAACCCATCTATCGTAGGAAAGCTGTTTAATAAATATCCTTAATAATGATGCTTAACCCGAGAAGGGAAGTTGCGGACTGCAGACATGTAAAAAAATTGTTGAATGTTTGCAAAACTTAAAAAATGTTTGAATTTAACAAAAGAAAAGTATTAACTATGTCTCTACACTACCCAAGGGGTCACCCATTCCAATATATTAAAGTATTTCCATAACAGCCCGTATATCTGGTGGTACCATTTTTTTGGGTTAAAATAAATAATATGATAATAATGATGCTCTAAAAATTTTAGTCCAAATATTTCTTACCCTGTTTGTTTTTGTCCATAAATATTTAATGAATTAATTTAAATATTTTATACAGATAAACTTTAATTATGGATCGCATAATTAAAGTTATATAATTCGAATAAAACTAGATATTTTTTATCACATTTGTTGTGTGACAACTGCGGGTAATTTTTGTACCTAATTTTTTCATAAACTTTTAACACAAACAGTAAAAATATGTGTGGCCGTGTAAAAAAAACAAAATAATTAATAAACCAGTCCTAATAGTAACGACATGTTTTTTTACGATGATGATTTATTATTTAACATACATACCCATTAGCGTAACTAGACATCAAACCTGGGGGTGAGTTATGTTTTTTTTGCGTTCCAGAAATTTTTGAAGACCAAAAATAAAAAGAAACAACTTCCTCAAGTAAAAAAGTAACGATTGCAGGCCTAAAGTCTATTCGTCAAAACTTTTTTTTCCTAGAAAATAAAAAGGGCCTCACACCAAACAATTATTGATACAGTACTATACAGTATGTCCACGGATGGACTTTACAATGGGACAAATGGACCAAAAATTTAAATTTTTAAAAAAGTAGTGTATGGCAACTGCTTTTCTTGTTAAAAAAAAACAAGAATCATAATGAGAAATTTGTTTTGTTTTGTACAGGGTCTCCAAAAGTACAAAAAATGAAAAAAATAGACCAAGAGAAAACGGTTTTCATTTTTAATAATTCAGCAAAATTTCAAATAAAAAAATAGATTTAAATAAGGATATTCAAGATAAAAATTTCACATAGAATAAACAATTTTTTTTCGGATTAAATTTTTTTATTTATGTTTTACACCTTTTTTACCTAATTTACCTTATAATAAACCATTTATTTAATGTCAAATTTTTTTAAATATAATTAAAAAAAACAGGAATAAATAAAAATATGATACCAAAAAATAATTGTTTATTTTATGTGTAATTTCAGGTATGGGACCCTTATCTTAATTTAAAAACAAGTCATTTTTAGGCCACCCTGTACATCCAATATACAAATATTTCAGTGGAAATGTATTTTCTTATTAAGCAGGACTTTTTATGAAGAGGTACCTTTTTCGTAAAGTTGATAATTAAAAAGTTTCCCATTTGGTAAGAACTTAAGTAGAAAATTAGTTTTTTAAGGTTTAAGCAAATTTCTTTAAAGCTTTCTAATAAATTATTAAAAGTGGCACTGGCATTAAAAACTCAATGTTATTTTTAAATTAAACATCTTGTACATTTTTTAAGATTTTTTTTTAATATTCTTTTTACCTTGCAAACATGTAACATAAACTATTATTGTTTTTAAAAGTATAGCATTTATAGACCTTCAAAAAATTGGGTCCAATGACAATTAAGAACATTTTAGCCATATAACCATTAGCAATTTAAAAACGGACCAAGATGTTCCATTAAGAAAGAAGGAGATTTAACATTCCAAATACTGAGATGTTGGCCACGCCATAAGGTATGTAGTGACTTTTTATTTAGGAATTTATACTTTTTTTTTTTAATAATTTTAAAGAATTTGCTAAATACTATTATTAATATATTTTTTTGTTTTTAGCTAAGTTTTGCATTTGATGACGGCATACCCAAAATACCCCTTCATTCAAATCTCTAGGCGAGGGGTGCAATCAGGAGGCCATCATTAAGAAGTTTAATTTCATTTGCAAACATATGTGGGCTTAACACAAATATAAACCCTGTCCACCATCACCAGTCATCTAAGCCCCTAATGCTGTTTTTACCGGAGACTTAAAAGGTTCTTAAACTTCAACCATCCACCTTTTTTTCCAGACTTTGAACTTATTTTGTCTTTTTGTCCACAGGGTGGCGTATGTGCTTACGTTTACAACGATCTGGCTTGTGTTCGAGTTTCTAATCCGATATCCTTTGGCTCAAACTTTCCCTTAGGTATTCTCCTAAATTTATCTTCTATTGGTACCGGTCCCCATCTAATAATTCCTATGCCGAAATCTTTGATTTCTAATCACAAAAGTCGATAGTATAATTTCTCAGTTACAATTGGCCAAGGTAATCGTGCTTGGAGACTTTAATGTCCATAATAGGGATTGGCTAGGCTCTTTAAAAACTAAGCGCGCAGGCGGAGCAGTCGAAATCATCGCAGTCAGTAACTCTCTTATCGACCTTATTATGAAAACCTCCTTCTTTGCTAGAGTTCATACTTATAGTTTAAACCTAGATATCTTTTTACCTTCATCCCTAAACTCTATCAAACATCACGGCCTGTGGGATGTCTCCGCCATCTACCGTTGGGATACCATCTGCTTTATTTTTTCTCTACTAAATCAATTTAATTGGGCATTGACACCTATATTCCACACAACATCAAGAACCCCAAACCCTCCAAAAACAAGCCTTGGTTTTTGGTTTTTAAATCTAGCGACAAAGCTGGACTTTTAAAAATTTAGGTTTAGAAGGACGTTTCTACAGAATCCTAGTCCAGGAAACCGTTAGCTAAGCCAAAGGCTCATTTGATAGTCGCATAAAAAATAAAATTCTTTCTTGCCAAATAGTAGATCTTTCTGGTACTTTGCCAAAAAAAGGAGACAATTTTTAATCAGTACTTTTTCACCGCTAACCTTGAAAGATGACATTATTTCCATCACTATAGCAAAGGCAGAACTATGTTCTGAACAACAATTGTCAATTCAACACTTGACACTTCCCTAAATCATCCTATTCCAGGTATTGCCTCAGTTTCTTACAAAATACCCCATATAATTTTTAAAGTAAAATAAATTAAGCGTATATTTTTTTCTCCTAACATTAAAAAGCTCCAGGGCTGGATGGAATACCAGCAGTCGTTAAAAAAATGCGCTCCAGAACATGCACCGATATTAACTCGGCTCTTTCGAATTTCCTATCACTCAGGCATTTTTCCGAAAATGCCGCACGTGTTCAACCTATTCCCAAAAAAGGATCAAATGTACTTTTCTCAATTCTTTGTCAGGTAATGGAGAAATTTATTAATTCACAAATCCGTAAGTATTTAAAAAAACACAAAATTTTGCATAACAGGTAGTATGGATTTCGTCACAAAAGATATACAGCAGATATTTTTTCCTTTTTATGACAGAATTAAAATAAGTTTTTGAATTTCTAATTGAGTCCCAAAGCTTTTGATAAGGTCTGGAATGACGCGCTCCTCAATAAACTTCTCTCCTATGGTCTTTTAACTAATCCCTTTTATTGGCTCTTTAGTTATCTTTCTAATCGACGCTCATCATTATTGTAGATGGTCACTCTTTAAGCCTTCACTAACTAAATGCTGAAGTGCCTCAAGGCTTAGTAGTGGCACCAAGATTGTATATTTTTCAAATCAACGACCTTATATCTTTCACAAATAATTCTATTCATAGTTTTGCAAACGGTAGTAATCTTCACTCAAGTTCTCAGGTTTTTAAACCAATCTCTAAACATGATTTGAAAAGCAAAGGCAGAGCAATACAGATATCTCTTTTACAGAACCTTAATTTAATATTGGACTTGGGGTGCCAAAAATATTGTCCATTTTAATGCATTTAAAACAAAATAAAGTTGTCGCGACAATCGTCATCAAATAGTCATCCTTTACTCATGAGCAGAAAAGCTTTGCAGAACAAAAACAGTAAGCACATTTGAGAGTAACCTTAACTGACATAAACACATTATATCTATACCATAGCCACGGTAGCTTCAAAAATGTTTAGATTTTCAGCCAAAAAGTATTTTTTCCTTAAAATTTATAAACTTTGTGCTTCTTTCCTCCCCTTGAAATACTGTTCTCATATCTGCGGCATGGTGTCATTCACAACCCTCAGCATTCCTAATTCCATATAAAGAAGAACTGATCCTTTACTTACAGAAAGGCTTTCTGCTCTCGCTTATCGTCAGACTAGGGGATTTATCACTTATTTATAGGTACTTCCATGGCTGCTCCCCGGTAATTGTCCAGTATAAATCCTTCATTTGCGGTTCCCAACA
Source organism: Listronotus bonariensis (assembly GCA_014170235.1). Taxonomy (NCBI): domain Eukaryota; kingdom Metazoa; phylum Arthropoda; class Insecta; order Coleoptera; family Curculionidae; genus Listronotus; species Listronotus bonariensis. Next base: position 76,713 of record JACEGR010003866.1, on the reverse strand, counting down.
GAAAAACCCGTAGAGGTCTTTTCCCCCTAAGGTTGGTCGCAAACACAGCCAGAGTTGGGTAGTATTCGAATACTCGGTATTCTGAATACTATTCAGAATACATTTGTGCGGTATTCGAATACTATTCGTATAGATTTATGTGTTTGGTATTCCGTATTCGACGGAATACTTTTTTGGTCAGTTTTCGGTTTATATTCTGAATATCGTTTTTGAATATTCTGGTATTTGAATAATGGTATTGAAATACCGATATTCAAATACCTACTAGTATTCTAGTACTGATATTCGAATACCGGTATTCGAATACTAATATTTAAATACCTATATTCCGGTATTCAAATCCTGAACTTAAATACTGTTTGCTTATTTAATGAATATTACGTTACTTTTTATGCATCTTAAGCGGGTTAAAACATGTTCGCGGTGGTTTTGCCGACGACGGGGTAAAATTTGGTATAAATCATATATATCATTTGCAAACTAACAGTTTAGGAAGTTAGTTTTACAAATTAAAAAAATGTAATTCAATATGTTTTTAAATCTTGATCTGTTGTTTTTATGGTCCTAATAGATAAGTAATTTTGAACATATATACATTTATTTTTGGAAACAAAAATATATATAAATTTATTATTTTAACTTCTTTGGGGTTTTGCTATTAAAAAAAAACAAGTAACTTGGTACAACATATAAAAAGTGACATTGCAAACTATGTTTCCCATGTATTAGGTAAGACTAATATGTATTTATCTCCATTTTACACAAAACAGATGTGTATAATAAATTTTATTATGTCAGTTTAAATCATGACTATCTGGTAAATCGTAGATCGGTATGTACATGTATCCCCATTCCAAAAGTGAAGTCAATAGTTTAAAAAATAGAAAAGTTATTTTTGGAAAATTTTGGAGACGTCTTGTATGCTTTAAATGATTAATTTTTAAGCAAGAACAAGGTACGCCACTGCATTTTTGCTATAAAAAAACGTAGAAAAATAAGAATGAGTTGCTTTTTTAAAAGAAAGGGTTTTTTTACTCTTCAGTATTCATAAATACCCAATCGTGGTATTCATGAATACCGAGTATTCGAAGTATTTGACTTTTTTGCAGGTATTCGAAAATATTCGGTATTCGAATACTTTTTTATGGTATTCGTATTCGTATTCGAATACAAAATTTCAGTATTCGACCCAACTCTGAACACAGCCACTTGTGATCACCACCGGTGGTCACCACATGCTGCTGACTGAGAAGTGGCCTCCGCCGACTACAAGCAGTGAGATATGGCTCCTGCCCTAGCCTAAAGCTTGAATAAGCCACTAAGAATGCCAAGTCTGCGTCGTGTCTATTTAAATTGCATCGAAAGTTTAGTCATCAGCCTGTGCCGGCCACTGGTGGTGACCACAAGTGGCTGTGTTTGCGACCGGTCTAAATATTTAAGTATTTATGTCCCGTGTCAACAAACTCCCTCTAACCTTGTTTAAGGTTGTTAAGGCACGTTAGTATTTAGGCTTTTAGCCCTCGTGCGGAGTATCCAAAGATAAAAACTACTTTCTGAGAGAATTGGGCCACCCTGTATATAACATATTAAACTGGTTCTTTATTTTTGAATAATAATAGAATACCGCATACCATTTAGGGAAGCCAAATACCATCATTAAGTATGGGAACTTGGGCAAAAGTTTTTAAGTCTGCAGCAGTTAGTAAATTTTACAAACTATAAATAGAATACATTACCCATTCACAAAAACCTATAAAAAGAAATTGTTACAATAATTAACGTTTACTAAAACGGTTTGCTGATTTCTAATAAGTTTGGTATTGACAATACACCAACACTTTACAACTGTCACCTGGAATTAATTGGCTTGTTTCTAACAATCATTATCATGTCCACAATTGTGTCATGTTTATTTATTATGCTGATAAACACATTACTTATTATACCTGAGAATAGAATTATATTTACAAACATCAAACAGTAGCTGAATACGCCATCTCCAAAATATAAGGAATTTAATAGAAATATTATCTATCTTTTTTATATGAAGTAATAGGTAAGTTGTTATTATACAGTAAGACCATAAAGTCAGGAATAGTAACTTTTCAGGTAAACGAAGCGCCTAAGTAAAAAGCGCTTGGACACGTTGATTTAGTTTTTAAAAATAACATTTTTGGCACATTAATTGTTTGCAAAATTAAATCGGTCCCACACATCGATTTTTTTAACCTTGCCTTAGGTAGTTTAATTGTCATTTTGACTGTTGTTTTAGTGATCACTGTGTCAATTTGTGATATACTGTATGAGAACTAATCTTATTAGATATGCTTTTAGAACAAAAAAGAATCGAAATCCTTATGATTTTTGGCTGGGGAGATCGCCAAAGACATTTAGGTGAAGTCTGTAAAATTTTTGATAACGCCCATCTGTACGTATGAGCATCAGAAGGGTAGTTTTTACTATGTATTTTCATATGGGAGAAATTTAAGGTCCGAAAACACAATTTTATCGCCATCTCAACCCCTAACGCAAAATTAGAATTTTTAATGCCCTAAGTCACCACGTGCTAGATAGGGGTAACTAACCATCGATGACGTCATCACCTAAACTTAAAATTGAAACGACCTATAAATTAAAAAAGTCTCGCCGACGCTGGGAGTCGAACCCATGACACCTGGCCACCTGCGTGAGAATCCAACGCCATATACCACTAGACCATTGGGGATTTGATAATTAAAACGCCAAACGAGGTATAATTGGGACCAGACGTCATCACCTATAAATTAAAAAAGTCTCGCCGGAGCTGGGAGTCGAACCCATGACACCTGACCACCTGCGTGAGAATCCAACGCCATATACCACTAGGCCATTGGGGATATGATAATTAAAACGCCAAACGAGGTATAATTGGGGCCAAGGTATTAGCATATAACAATGAATCAATGCACAGTTGCCGGACCTAACGCTAGAATTTAGTTGAACACCTGCTGATAATGGCATAATTCAAACCGAAGCGGCAACGCTGCATACATAAAAATATATAGACAAAATGGTGAAGGTGAAAAATTATTAGGGCCTTAACCGACCGATTTTAGTTGTTCTTTTTGCTAATAATTTAATTTTTATAAATCTACAAATATTAATACTAAAATTTTTAATAATTATGTTATTTGAGTGTAAATAGGGCCTTAACAGTTTTTAACGTATATCTTGGCTTCTAGTGGTTTGATTTTAGTCATTCTTTTTTAAACAATTATTTTTAATAAATATATTAACACTAATTTTTAAATAAATATGTTATTTGAGAGTAAAAAGGGCCTTAACAGTTTTTAACGTATATTTCGGTTTCTAGTAGACCGATTTTAGTTGTTCTTTTGCTAATAATTTAATTTTTATAAATCTACAAATATTAATACTAAAATTTTTAATAATTATGTTATTTGAGTGTAAATAGGGCCTTAACAGTTTTTAACGTATATCTTGGCTTCTAGTGGTTTGATTTTAGTCATTATTCTTTTTTAAACAATTATTTTTATTAAATATATTAACACTAATTTTTAAATAAATATGTCATTTGAGAGTAAATAGGGCCTTAACAGTTTTTACGTATATCTTGGCTTCTAGTAGACCGATTTTAGTTGTTCTTTTTGCTAATAATTTAATTTTTATAAATCTACAAATATTAATACTAAAATTTTTAATAATTATGTTATTTGAGTGTAAATAGGACATTAACAGTTTTTTACGTATATCTTGGCTTCTAGCGGTTTGATTTTAGTCATTCTTTTTTAAATAATTATTTTAAATAAATATATTAACACTAATTTTTAAATAAATATGTTATTTGAGTGTAAATAGGGCCTTAACAGTTTTTAACGTATATTAGAAATACAGGACTGTTTTTAGAAATACAGGGCTGTTTTTAGAAATACAGGGCTGTTTTTAGAAATACAGGGCTGTTTTTTAAATACAGGGCTGTTTTTTAGAAATACAGGGCTGTTTTTTAAATACAGGGCTGTTTTTTAGAAATACAGGGCTGTTTTTAGAAATACAGGGCTGTTTTTGAAAATACAGGGCTGTATTTGGAAATACAGGGCTGTTTTTAGAAATACAGGGCTGTTTTTGGAAATACAGGACTGTTTTTGAAATACAGAGCTGTTTTTTAACGCATGCGTAAGACCGTCAATAGGAGTGTAAACATGGCGGATTATGAAGATATGCGCCGAGCGCCACGTGCAGAGGTTGCGCTCCACACGGTAGTACTGTTTGTGTCGTGGTTCCCGAGATTTTCTCAAAATTTAAGTAATAATTATGCAAATTAAAAAGTTTAAAGTGCGATAGCTAATAAGTTAAGTGGAAAATCATTGTTAAATGCAAAAAAACTGTGCAAATCTGACTTTTTATGTGATTTTGCGAATCAATCGTTTTTTCGGTAACTGCAAAAAAATATTGAAAATCGATAGGATTAAGTGCGATCCGTGAATAGCGGCGGCTACGATTTTGGGCGGTGTTGCCGCGACCGTAAAGAAATGGCAAGTCCGGGGACATGTAACGTGTGTGAGGATAATTTTGTTGTAAACAATAAACATATTAAGTGCTCTTACTGCGATGAGGTTTTTCACAACTCCTGTGTAAGGATTAAGGATGTTTTCTCTCGGTGTGTGCTGGAAGATGAAAACACACTATGGTTTTGCGATGTTTGTATTGTAATTGTAACCCAAAATATTAAAATTTTAAAAAAGCTAAATGATTTGGAAGCTAAAACTGATCTGATCATAGATCGAACATCGGATTGTCTGGACAAGGTCGAGACATTGAAAACCAGTATTGATAAGCAAGAGACTGCTTTAATAACTAGAAAGGAAATGAACTATGCTAAAGTTGTTAAGGAAGGCACTTTGATAATAAAACCCAAAACACAATGTGAAAGCAAAGAAACAAAGGATAAGCTAAAGAAAATTTGAATCCAACACAGCTTGGTGTTGGAATCACCAGGATAAAGGAAGCAAAAGATGGGGCAGTTATCTTGAGATGTAGAGATACTAAAGAAGCTAACAAATTAAAGGCAAATATTGAAACCACTTTAGGAAATCAATTTTCAACGACTGTACCAACAAAAAAAATGCCTTGTATAAAAATTGTTGGAATTGAAAGGCAGTACAATGAGGACCAAATTATTGAAGTGCTGAAATCTCAAAATAATAAAATTTTTCAACAAAATAGTGAAATTAAGGTAATAACAATTAGAAAAATGATCAAAACGTATCTGGCTATAGTGCAATTGGATCCAGCTACATATCAGAGATTGCAGTCAGATGATGAAAGCAGATTGTTTATTGGTTGCAGGGTATGTCGTTTTTTTGATTATGTGAATGTATATAGATGCTTTAACTGTAATAAATATGGCCATTCTGCTAATGAGTGCAATGAACCCAAATCCTGCGGTAAGTGCTGTAGTGATCAGCATGAAACTAAGCAATGTAAAAGCGATCGTTATGTATGCACAAACTGCAAATCAAGCAATGAAAAACACAATTTAAAGCTGGATGTCAACCATTCAGCTTTCAGCATAAAGTGTCCCACATTTGATCGTCTGGTACAATATGAAAAACAGAAAATACAGTATTATGCTGATAAATAGCAACCACAGGGAAAAGATCTTCAATTTCAGGAGAAATTGGATAATCAACAAAGAACTCAGAAGGATAGACTTATTATTTTGCACCAGAACATCCAGTCATTAAGAAACAAAACTTTGGAAGTGGAGTGTATGATTGATGGCCTTGTAAATAGACCACACATACTACTTTTTAGTGAACACTGGATGAGAGAAGATGAAAAACTTTTATCAACTTACAGGGTTACGAACTAGTATCTTGTTATTCTCGATCCAGAATGGAACATGGGGGAGCATGTATATATGCAGATGTTGACTGTGGTTTCAGTGAAGTTATTAACATAAGGGACATGAGTATTGAGGGTGAAATTGAGTTGGCATGTGCTGTGGGGAGTCAGTTAAAAGTGATAGTTATTTGTGTTTACAGGAGGGGAAAAGGCTCAATGGATATTTTTTGGACACACTAGAACAGGTACTAAATACACTATATCAAAACTTTTTTAAATTTAACATTGTGTTGGCAGGTGATTTAAACGTAAATTTATTTGAAAAAACGGAACAAGTTAAAAAGTTATTAGATTTATTGAATGCTTTTAATTTAAGTCAGTGTATTTTTGAGGCTACTAGAGAAACATGCACTTCTTCAACTCTTATTGATAATATATTTTACAATGCAGCATGTGATTTTAAGAGCTATGTACTTAATACTGCGGTTTCGGACCATAAAGCACAAATTTTGTCCATAGCAAATCTTAGTAGAGGTAGAATGGAAGAGTCTGGTTTTGTCTGTAGGCGTCTTTTTCCGGCAAATAAAATTGTGCATTTCAGACAGGAGTTGGAGGGATACGATTGGTCACGGGTTTATGGGGAGAGAACAGTTAATGGGGCTTATGACGTTTTTATAAATATGTTTACAACTCTGTTAGATAAAATATTTATAACAAAAAAATTTAACTCTTGTCAAAAAACTAAACCATGGATTACTACAGGCATAAAGACATCTTGCAGGCAAAAGAGAGTTCTTTGTTTTAAAAAATCTAAAGGCTTAATTTCTAATGCATATTATAGTAGGTATTGTAGAATTCTAAAAAATGTAATAAAAAAGCTAAACAGACAGCAAATAAAGATTTTATTAAAAATGCTGAAAACAAAGTAAAAGCTACTTGGCAAGTTGTTAAACAGATTACGGGGAGTAAAAATAAAAATAATAGTATAATACAAAACTTTTCTAGGGAATATAGCGATCCACAAAATATAGTAAATAATTTAAATAAATACTTTATAGACTCTTTGCCTGCTGTAAATCACCAAAATGGCCTTGCTTATCAAAACCATTTACCAGAGACAAAAAGACTGGACTCCTCCATTTTCTTGTTTCCGACCGATTCTGTGGAAATTGTCAGGATCATTAAGGGTCTAAAAAACAAAAAATCAGTGGGTGACGACCAAATTCCCATATCAGTCTTAAAAGAAGTAGCGAATAAAATAGCTGAACCAATCTCTTTTATAATTAATTTAGGATTTACCACTGGTTGTTTTCCAAATAGATTAAAAAATGCATATATTAAGGCAATCTATAAAAAGGGAGAAAAAATGAAGAAAAAACTATAGACCGGTCTCACTGCTGTCAAATATCAGTAAAATTTTTGAAAAAGCGTTGTATTGTAGGTTTGTGAATTTTTGGAAAGAAACTCAGTTATTTCAAATAGACAGAATGGTTTTAGAAAGGGCAAATCAACAATTCGGGCCATGTATCAAGCACTTGTTAATATTTTTGAATCCTTAAATAGCAAAAAACAGACCCTGACTATGTGTTTGGACCTTTCTAAAGCTTTTGATAGTGTAGACCATGCTAAATTGTTATATAAACTGGAAATGTATGGTATTAGGGGAACTGCTCTGACCTTGATACAGTCATATCTTACCGGAAGAACTCAGCAGGTGGTGGAGTCCGATCTCTCTGGTACAATTTTTAAATCAGAAAAAGTAAATATGGTGAGGGGAGTTCCACAGGGCTCCATTCTGGGACCATTATTATATATTTTATATACAAATGAACTGCCGGACGTATCAGGAGAGCGGACTGTACTGTATGCTGATGATACTACCCTTATTTTTAGTGAGGATAGCATGGAATTGTTGTTGGTAAAGGTGGGGACAGTGGTGGATGCTCTTGAGGAGTATTTTCTGTCCAACAACCTGCTCTTGAATGTGTCAAAAACTCAGTGCATTCTGTTTTGTAACAGGGTGACTAATTATTTTAATTTCTTGTATAATGATAAAATAATAAAATCAACTGAAAGCATATCATTTTTGGGAATTGACGTTGACAGGAGGTTGGACTGGAGAGTGCACGTTGAGGGTGTAGCCACTAAGATTGCTAAGTACTGTTATGCTTTAAGGATCATTGCGGAAAGGGTTGGTACAGATGTGGCTATGCAGGCCTATCACGCTTTTGTGCAGTCTAAGTTAAGATATGGTATAATTATATGGGGAAATTCATATGATATGCAAAGAGTACTGTTACTACAAAAAAGGTGTTTGCGCTGTATTTATGGTATGAAACCGCAGGAAAGTTGTAGAAGGATATTCATGGAGAATAACATTCTGACTGTTATTAGTATGTATATATTAGATTCTGTATTGTTTGTTGTTGATAATGCAGATTTATTTGAAAATTCTCAGTTAAGGCATGAGTATCAGACTAGAAATAAATCAAATCTTATTCTAGATAGATGTAGCTTTAGTTATTTGCAAAGAAATGTTGAATTCTCCATTGTAAAGATTTTTAATTCAATTCCTACAGTAGTTAGAAATTTGCCAAAAAATAGTCTTAAAGATGTTTTAAAGACTTTTTGAGTAAAAACGCATTTTATACAATAAGAGAATTTTATGATGTAAATAAGGATAATATGATTGATAAATAGGGAAAAGAATATTGTCTTGTAAGTCTTTTTAATAGTATATGGTAATATTTAGTGGTTAATAAATTATCAGGTTTTAAAGTTTTTGTGTTTAAAGTAGTGTTATTTCTAATAATTATAGTAATTATTAATGTTATGTTTAAAATACTAAGTTTTTGTAATTTATGACATTGTTCCATGCCTTTTTAAAGGGCCTTGCGCGAAAATGACGTCAACATAACCTAGAAATTCGGACACTGTTATGATTGAAACATAACCTAAAATTTATTAGGATAAGCCCTCGCCCCGCGTCTAACAATTAGGGCTCCGGGTCCTGCGCCTCCCCCACCTAAGCCCTGGGGCCCCACATAAAATCACTGTTATTTGCTGTCTTTTTAAATTAAATCGCTGTTATTTTATTAATAAACAGTTTATTACAGTATAATTATTTAAAAGACGGCAAATAACAGTGATTTTATTTAAAAAGTAGTAATTTTGCCGTCTTTTAAATAATTATACTGTAATAAACTGTTTATTAATAAAATAACAGCGATTTAATTTAAAAGACAGCAAATAACAGTGATTTTATTTAAAAAGCAGTAATTTTGCCGTTTTTAAATTATATCGCTGTTATTTTATTAATAAACAGTTTATTACAGTATAATTATTTAAAAAACGGCAAAATTACTGCTTTTTAAATAAAATCACTGTTATTTGCTGTCTTTTAAATTAAATCGCTGTTATTTTATTAATAAACAGTTTATTACAGTATAATTATTTAAAAGACGGCAAATAACAGTGATTTTATTTAAAAGCAGTAATTTTGCCGTCTTTTAAATAATTATACTGTAATAAACTGTTTATTAATAAAATAACAGCGATTTAATTTAAAAGACAGCAAATAACAGTGATTTTATTTAAAAGCAGTAATTTTGCCGTTTTTTAAATTATATCGCTGTTATTTTATTAATAAACAGTTTATTACAGTATAATTATTTAAAAAACGGCAAAATTACTGCTTTTTAAATAAAATCACTGTTATTTGCTGTCTTTTAAATTAAATCGCTGTTATTTTATTAATAAACAGTTTATTACAGTATAATTATTTAAAAGACGGCAAATAACAGTGATTTTATTTAAAAAGCAGTAATTTTGCCGTTTTTTAAATAACTATACTGTACTACGTGTGGGGCCCCAGGGCTTAGGTGGGGGAGGCGCAGGACCCGGAGCCCTAATTGTTAGACGCGGGGCGAGGGCTTATCCTAATAAATTTTAGGTTATGTTTCAATCATAACAGTGTCCGAATTTCTAGGTTATGTTGACGTCATTTTTCGCGCATGCGTAAGAACTATATAAGTTTAAGGTTATGTCATAAGGCGTGGAGCGCAACCTCTGCACGTGGCGCTCGGCGCATATCTTCATAATCCGCCATGTTTACACTCCTATTGACGGTCTTACGCATGCGTTAAAAAACAGCTCTGTATTTCCAAAAACAGTCCTGTATTTCCAAAAACAGCCCTGTATTTCTAAAAACAGCCCTGTATTTCCAAATACAGCCCTGTATTTTCAAAAACAGCCCTGTATTTCTAAAAACAGCCCTGTATTTCTAAAAACAGCCCTGTATTTAAAAAACAGCCCTGTATTTCTAAAAACAGCCCTGTATTTCTAAAAAACAGCCCTGTATTTCTAAAAACAGCCCTGTATTTCTAAAAACAGCCCTGTATTTCTAAAAACAGTCCTGTATTTCTAATATACGTTAAAAACTGTTAAGGCCCTATTTACACTTCAAATAACATATTTATTTAAAAATTAGTGTTAATATATTTATTTAAAATAATTATTTAAAAAAGAATGACTAAAATCAAACCACTAGAAGCCAAGATATACGTTAAAAACTGTTAAGGCCCTATTTACACTCAAATAACATAATTATTAAAAATTTTAGTATTAATATTTGTAGATTTATAAAAATTAAATTATTAGCAAAAAGAACAACTAAAATCGGTCGGTTAAGGCCCTAATAATTTTTCACCTTCACCATTTTGTCTATATATTTTTATGTATGCAGCGTTGCCGCTTCGGTTTGAATTATGCCATTATCAGCAGGTGTTCAACTAAATTCTAGCGTTAGGTCTGGCAACTGTGCATTGATTCATTGTTATATGCTAATACCTTGGCCCCAATTATACCTCGTTTGGCGTTTTAATTATCATATCCCCAATGGCCTAGTGGTATATGGCGTTGGATTCTCACGCAGGTGGCCAGGTGTCATGGGTTCGACTCCCAGCTCCGGCGAGACTTTTTTAATTTATAGGTGATGACGTCTGGTCCCAATTATACCTCGTTTGGCGTTTTAATTATCAAATCCCCAATGGTCTAGTGGTATATGGCGTTGGATTCTCACGCAGGTGGCCGGGTGTCATGGGTTCGACTCCCAGCGCCGGCGAGACTTTTTTAATTTATAGGTCGTTTCAATTTTAAGTTTAGGTGATGACGTCATCGATGGTTAGTTACCCCTATCTAGCACGTGGTGACTTAGGGCATAAAAATTCTAATTTTGCGTTAGGGGTTGAGATGGCATAAAATTGTGTTTTCGGACCTTAAATTTCTCCTATATGAAAATACATAGTAAAAACTACCCTTCTGATGCTAGAAACGGCATACTACAGTCAGCAAAATTGTTAAAAAATTCCGTGAACATGGTTGTGTAAAAGACCAGGTAGCCCAAAACTATATAACAATGTGAAAGTAGCTGTTTTACTTAATTATAATGAAGATCCACATTTACCTATACATGTCAAGTAGCATTAAATTTAGACATCAGTAAATCTTCGGTAAAAATATTCTGAAACATGCAAAAATCATCCATACAAAATAAGATTAATACCTGAATTAAACGAAGACGACTATGAGCACCGATTCGAGTTTTGCGAAAATATGCAAGAGCAGTGCAACGAGGATCCGTTTTTTTGTAGAAATATTTTATTTTCCGATGAAGCTACGTTTTTTCTTAATGATAGTCTCAATCGACAAAACTGTAGGTATTGGTCAAAAGAGAATACTCATTGAGCTCAGGTGACTCACACCCAGTATCCGAAAAAAATAATGTTTGGGCTGGAAATATCAAGACAGGACTATAGTCAGTATTTTCAACGAAAACTTGACCGGCGAAATGTATCTAGATTTTTTGCAACTGTAGTTAAACCCTGCTTTGACTTAACTGTATTCAGGTAATGAACCAGATTTACCCACTCCGACTATGTGGTTTCAACAGACGGCGAACCTCCTCACTACGCTGTACCTGTCCGGCAGTATCTTATATAATGAAATATTACCTAACAGATGGATAGGACGTCGTGGCCCTGTCGAGTGGCCGGCCAGATCTCCGAATTTTACTGTTCTAGATTATTTTCTATAAGATATTTAAAAAGCAGATTATTTCAATAGGCCTCCCAATATTGATGTATTTTAAAATCGTATAAGAGATGAAATTCGACAAATCACAATTCGTTTTATTTGCAACGTGCAACAAGAATTCATCGATCGGTTAGGATACTGCCACGAAGTGAACGGGCAACAGTTTCAGCATTTGTTACGTTAAAGTATGCCCCTTATTGTTGTTTTCAAAGTGAAATAAATTATTTTTAATGGAATTGTCGTTTTTCTAAAATTATGGCATGTAACATTGATTACTCGAAAACAGTTGAAGAAAGGCATAGGACAATGTACATAAAATGTGTCTAGAATTGTCCGTAACATCTAAAAATGTTAAAATATGCAGGTGGTGAAATTTAAAAAATAAAGTCGATACCGGCCCTGCTGTGTTTAAAACACCCTGTATAAATTCTTTTTTTTTTCAAAAATTTTAAAGCTAAAAACTAAATCCACGTGTCCGACGTTTTTACTTAGGTGCTTCGTTTACCTGAAAAAGGTACTTTTCCAGACTTTATGGCCTCACTATAAGTATTATGGGTCATTCTTAGTTAAGACGTAAATTCGACGTCCACAGTAAAAACACCATTTTTACAAAAAAGTTATTTAAAAAAATGTGGATATCTCAAAACTCATGTTCATATAAGTGGTCGTTCAAATTCATTTTTTAACTACATTTAATTAAGTCACAATTTCATCTCAAAGTCGAAAATCATCTTTTCGCTGTCCCCGGACTATTCTGTTTATAGTGTTTATGTATTTGTAATTTTAGGTACTTATAAATCAAATAGATTAGTTACCTACTTTAAAAAAGGAGAAGGTATATGTTCGACACCTATGTATGTTTTTATGTATCTACACCGACTACTCTGTTAATTGTGGACCGATTTTAAAAATTCTTTTTTATTCGAAAGAGTGTACTTTCGCGGTGGTCCCATAGGAAATCACAGTCGAGATCGCGAAAGTCAAAGGTACTAGATTTATTTTTCAGGCAAAGCTGCCTCTACTAGGTATACAGTATGTCCCAGGATAGGTGTTACAAGAGGACAAATGGACCAAAAAGTTTGGAATTTTTAAACGTCTCTTTAAGAAAACTGATCGCGTGGTACAAAACTGATAAATTCAAAATTTAACTCGATTAGTAAAATACAGGGCGAGTTATAACTAAAAATATAAAAAATGACCAAGAATAGTGTCGTTGTCATTTAGTTAATAGTTCTGGTTAGTTCTGGTTATATTTTTAATTTTTTTGAGTGTTTTTTATTTTTGTGTGTCAGGTGTTTCTGTTTATATCCAACAAGACGAAATAATTACAAGGTTTTATCTTTTTAAGCCTAATTTCTTGTACTACCTGGCTTCTAATGACACAAGGTAAAATTAATAAATTGACTGACATTTTTGTCGTGCCGCGTTTTATCACTAAGCGATTTACCTCTTAACTAAGAATGACCCATATACCTAATTATTCTGTCTTTTCAAAATCAGGAATATTTTATAATAAAATTAGAATAAAGCCAATATTAAACGTATGATTTGATTTGTAAATGTTGTTAAATTGGGTATGGTAATTTTACATTCAGATCCGTGTAACCTTAAGGCTACACAGTGATTGCTATAAACTAAATAGAACCATATGATATTTTTTATATTTTTGATTAAAAAAATATTTTTCTTATAAAAAATTTTACACACTGTATAAGCAATAGCTAAAGGTAAAGCAACAACAAAGGATGTATGATAAATCATCCAACACGAAAGGTTTACATGCCGGTATTCACGCCAGATTGTCTCTTTTCCTCCCATTGCCTATGTGTTATGTTATTTAGCTGATCCGGTATATTAAAACTCACATGACACTGATCAGAATTAAAATAAATCATAGCTTTTACGAGGTAGGTGCAAATTAACGAATATGATAAGAGAAAGCCCTTTATTTTTTAAACTAATATTATGTTAAAAACATGTTAAGAATTAAAAGTTCTGTCATATTTTAAAGGCAGAACCTGCTATTAAAAAATTGGATAAAAACTTACTATTTCATTTTTCCCGTATAGAGGTTAGATCGAAGTAAATTAACTTTTAAATAATCCTTATTGCTCTTTAATGGAAAAAAGAATGTCAAAGCTTTGTTATTCTTAAGGTATTTAAGTACATTTCGACCACTTTAAAAAATAAACCAAAATTTTTGTTTTTTTTTGTTGAATCAGGCTAAGATTATTAAAAGCTTTTTATAATTAAATATCAGACATACTTTTTCAGTTGCGGTTCAACGCCAATGGACTTAAATGTTATAAGGTTAGTGATACATTACCACAAACAACATTAACATCAACCTACTTGCGTACCATTTGTCGCACATGTGCCATTGGTTGGCCATTCCTGGGGTAGAGGATATTTAAGTTATACAGGGTGTCTCCAAAAGGCCTGTACAAAATGCTGTCACAAACTCGTTGGACCAAAATATAACGATCTGACACAATTTACCTTAGCCGAAAGGGTCTAAGATTTTCTATTATTGTTTTTACTTTGACACACTGTATCTTACAAACGAACAACTTTTTAACTTCTGCATTGAGTTAAATCGTTGTATTTGGGGAAATTGTGGAATTAATTTGTAAGGACATTTAAGAGAATTTCAGGTGGCCTAAATCAAGCGTTAACTAATGCGAAGAAAGGTTTTTATGTGAAATAAAACGTTTTATCCAAAATATCTCAGAAACAGTTGCCTGTAGCGATATTTATTAGGTATGTTATTTCTGTGAGAAAAATATGGGAAAATAAAAATTATCTACTAGAATCACAATATACCGAGCCTCTAATAATAAATTAAATAATTACTTATAATAAAAGTTAAACTTTAACACCCTGTATCTGGCAAACCTTTTTAAGTGAGGTAAATTGAGTTAGATTACTGCATTTTGGCCCAAAAAGTCTATGGTAGCATTTTGTAGACTTTTTAGGGACACCCTGTATAAAAAAAAAAATACTTTTTTACAAGTTTAACACACTGTATCTTTAGAACAAGGAATTTGCGGAACCATATTTATAGGAACTTTTTTAATACTTTAAATAAAGTCTGCCCTTAATTTTTTGAACTACATCCTGTTACAGGGTATATTTGTCATAGTTAAAATATTATTTTTTATGTAAGGTAAAAATATAACGTTTTGCTTTTACAATTTTATTTATTATGCATTTTCTCCTATTCAGTATGAACAAATAAAGTTTTAAAACATCTTTAAATTTTTAATTTTTTTAGATATTTTCGAGGATATTTTTAAAGCGACCAAAATAAATGGGCCGGTAAATAAATTCTGCTTTTGTTATTTTCATTCAAAAAAGCTAGATTTTGCAGGGTGTTTTTTATTGTTTGGGTTTAAAAGGTATAGGCTAAACGGTAAGGGATACAAAAAAATAAGATACGTGTCTCATTCTCTTCTTTAGTGTTTAGTTTAATGGCGCAATCAGATCTTTATAAACTTGACTGTTTTGGAAGATAGAGGGTGATTCTTAAAATTTGTTGTTGTTTGTTATGTGTTCTTACTCGGGCCAAACTTTGCCACCCTAAACCAAAAAGCTGGCGTCGCCACCGAACCACAACAATAACAACTACAGAAAATAGACTCTCCTAAATTAGCAAAAAAAATTTTATCTTATGCTTTTAAGTTTTGTAAATACTCCAGTGGGTATTTTACCTGTTTGTGTACCTTATGTCCAGAATAAATAAATAAATAAATACTTATTAAATAATTCTCACGACGTAAATATATGATACTTTTCTAATCTAATTTTAAAAAACTTAAGGCAAATTGTTTAAATTTTATTTTATTAAGTATCGGTGCCCAGTATTCACATCTATAGTGTGTCCCACGATAGGTGAGAACTAACCTTTTGTATTTTGTGGATAGGTGTCACAAGAGGACAAATGGACCAAAAATTTTGAATTTTAAAACGACATTTTGAAAAAACTGTTTGCATGGTCTAAAACTAATAAATACAAAATTTTACCCCGATTGGTGTTGTACTGGGCGAGACATAATTAAAAATGTAGAAAATGCCCAGGAGTAAAGTACCTATATATTTAAATATAGAACAAAATTGTATAAGTAAATGTTTTTTTTAATCTTTTGTGATCTCACGAAGGCTTATGCCTAAATACCAAAGTACCGTGAGTGCCGGGTTATTGGATGTTTAACCTATTTTTTACCCTGTTCCGTCAACGTTAACCAAGCACTGAGACATACAGTTTTTCATTTTACAGCACCTTTTAGACAACGCGGTAGTGCCACCACGGACGTTATTTTTTTAAATAACTACTACCTAGGATTGGCAGAATACTACACAGAGGCTTTGCCTTTACCATCTGTGAGGTGACGAGCTATTCAAAATCCGTGGAGGGAACCAAATTTGAAATTAAAGCATAAAAGAAGAACATGTTTTTGTTAATTTAATTTAATTTTATACACTACGCATTACAACTAAATTAATGAGCAAAAGAAGCAAAATTCAACAAAAGAATAATAGATTATTTTAAATATTTTGTTTAAAGTTTGCTGCCTTACGCCAAATATTTAAAAAGTAGTTATGCGCATTATTAAAAATTAACAATAATATATAATTTTTTTGCATTAATTCTTTAACTTTTGACATAAAATTAAATTCTGTACAACATTTACCCAAACAATCTTGCAATATTTTTAAAAATAAAGGTACTTTAATCTTGGTCATTTTTTCAATCTAAGTTATAACTCGCCCTGTATATTACCAATCGGATTTTTTTTTGCTTTTATTAGTTTTTGAGATAGTACGACCAGTTTTCCTGAAAGCACGGTTAAAAATTCAAAAAATTGTGGGCCATTGGTCCTCTTGT
Source organism: Listronotus bonariensis (assembly GCA_014170235.1). Lineage (NCBI taxonomy): Eukaryota > Metazoa > Arthropoda > Insecta > Coleoptera > Curculionidae > Listronotus > Listronotus bonariensis. The sequence continues at coordinate 59,891 of JACEGR010003866.1, read as the reverse complement.
AACAACTCTACTGGGACACACTGTATATTGCCACTAGTTAAATTACAAAGTGAGTTTAAAAATGCATCAAACAGAATGTACACCACATTAAGCACATTTTGTGAATAAGAACAGCGTGAATTATTGTGTGTTGTTCGCATATGAGATAATAATTCTTTAGTAGCCATTATAAATACATGTAGGTCTATTTTCTGTAGTTGTTATTTTTGTGGTTAATGAAAGTTTTAGTATTTTTGCTAAATTGGGTTTTTATTATACATACCTTTTAAAGAATAAATTAATATTAAGTTAATTAATCCATGGCCAACTATTAAAAAGTTAGTTTTGCTGTATAGAACAATACAAAAAAATTAAAGTATTACATCGCAATAAAAACATTTTAAGACACTCAAATACAGGATGTCCCATTTAAAAAACTGGAGGTTGGAGTTATATCTCAAAAATTGAAACATTCATATTATGTATTTTGGGTACAGCATTGGACTCTGGTAGAATGTTTTAAAGCTTTTGTATTTAAAGATTGTTTTTATTTTTATAAATGTCTGAGTAATAAGACATAAAAATCGACGAATTTTTAAAATTACTCTTATCTTATAATCTAAACCAAGTTAGCGTGTATCTAATTGCGCCGTTAAACTAAATACTTAAAATAAGTATACATTAAGTTTGTAAGTAAGTAATGCTAATTTTTATTGTATTTTTGATATTAACACTTTTAGTCGGAATGCTACTAAATGCACGAATATACATCAAAATTGTACCAAACATATAATTTTTCACGCCTCTAAAAATTGGGTGACTGTAATTTGGAACATGGTAAGGCGCAAGAGCACTAGCATAGCAATCTTTTAGGAACAAAAGGTCGAATGTAAAGCATTTTGTTTTATTTTGAAAATCTTAAGTATCACCTTTGTGACAATTACTCGATATGTAAAGGTACGCGCACATACGTCGGCATCGGACGTACGGTACGGATCGGAAAAAAATACTTGAAATAAAATCCGGCCCATACTGTTCCATATGTGTAATATATGTCAGAGATTACGTTATTTTACAAGTATTTAAGCTGATTTTCATCTGAAAGTTTTAAACCAGGGGTTTACAGCCTTGGTGAAAAAGCGCTGACTTTTCAGATTTACCTATGACTACTTATGACTTACATGTACGTGTGTGTAATTTAATTTCACTAAAACCATTTTTTCCGATCCATACCGTCCGTCCGATGCCGTCATATGTGCGCGTCCCTCAGGTTTTCCGATATTATAGACTTTTAATAAAATTATAGCTAAAATATTTTTTTAACCCTAGAGTTTACGTTGTATATAGTATCCACCAACTTTAAGTTGATACAAACGACATATACACGACCTTTAAACGACCAAAAAATTGTTGACGCATATTTAAGACAAAGTTTAGTAAACTACTAAACACAAAGAACTATAAAAATTTATATTCTAAATCCACAGCAATGGTACGTGCTGTTATGTAGTCACAATGCAATGCGATAAAATTAAATGTTTCGCTTTAAGTTCACAAAACAGTTGACAAGCTAATTTAGAGAGATTGTGTAATAATAATAAAATTATAAATTAGTAATATTTTTTATTTTTAATAGTACTACTAAAAACTAATAATAAATTATGCCTTAGTTTTTAAAAATATTTTGTGTAACATTTCTACTAAGCCTACGCTAAATTCTATGGTCTATTTGGATTTTAGACTACTAATAAAAGATAAAATTAAAACGTGTTAAAAAATAGGCAACAAATTACCTCGTCTTTCATATAAAATACTTTTATATATACTTTAACTGATCCAAAATAACGCTTTAGCTAAAAAACATGTTAACTAAATCAGAATGAAATATATAAAAGTATTGAAAACCAAATAAAGCTTAAATAACACTTCTTAACAAAAAGGCAAGTTTAAATTAAATAAATAAACACTAGACTGAACAGGTCGAATTTCAATTGGTATTATATAGTAGCCTATATGTAATAAAAAAAAACGCAGCACAAAAAAGCAAAACCCATCAAGTCTGCAAGGGCGAAAAATACCTTTTTAAGGTAAATACAGCGCATATACATTTACCACCCATATACCTTTTAAAATATTAGCTTACCATCGTACACCATCCTCGAATAATGCATGTGTTGCGCGACATTTGCTGTGTGCGATATTTTGGGTAGATAAGCCTTGCCGAAGTTTTTATCGCTTGCGGGGGGGCAGAAAAATAAATATTTGTAGATTGGCAGAAATTGCAAGTTTTAGAATAAAATACACTGACATTTGCTTTAAAATTTTGAGTTACTAATATCCAATATAAGTTATTATTATTTTAATTTAAAAACAAATAAAATTTCCACTAAGATTAGTAAATCTAAAAATTAAATACATTTTAGCAAAGCCATCTATACAGGTTAAGCTAAATAACATAACACATAGGCAATGTGAGGAAAAGAGACAATCTAACTAAATCCCGGCATGTAAACATTTGTGACTAATACTGCTTGTTTTGTTATTCTATTACTCGCCGATGAACCAACACTGCTTGCTCAAGCAGTATACCAAACCATACTAACCAAAGTAGAATACCAAATCGCGTCGAAAGCTCCTATGTAATAATAGGCAACCCTGTGCTTGTTTCATGTTGTTTAATGCCAAAGGTGATAAACTTCACAATGCCATTTGATAATGATTTAACAGTAAATTCCGTTTCATTTAACCAGAAATAATAAATACCTAACTAGTGCAAATGTTCTAGAGACAATAAAAAGCAAAAAATAACATTAAAAACATGAAAAAACTACCAATACCGTTGTAAACAAAGAAATGCAGACACTATTTTATCACAAATTAAGGCAAATATAGGCATATATAAATTGAGCACTTCTAAATTTATCATCCATGATTTAATGTATCACTAGTTGACGACCCGCGTCAAATATGGTTTGGTTTTATAAAAAAATGCAATTTAACAATAAAAAAGTATCGCGTTAGGACGCGTCAGTAACCAGAGAATTATTAAAAAAACAAAACGATCATGAAATCGGTTTAGTAGAACCATCTAACGAAGTGTCCGAATATTTGTCTTCGCGTATTGAATATATAGATTTCTAGCCCTAAAAGTGCTAGCACACATGTACACTTTTTGTGTTGCGCAACATAGAAAATGGCTCTATTGGGGTATTGCCACTGGGTACTGCACAGGATAAATATTGTTGAAAGTTTAAAAGTAGCACCATTTTTAAAATTTTCAAGTTGCGTAAAAATTGCTACGTGTGAACAAGCAAAGTTACGAAATTTGCGCAATATTAAAATGTACCGACGCGTTGGTAAATATCGAGTGGCGAAATATTTGTCTTGTGCAGTTTTAACGCGAAAGAGTACGGAATAGAAAAGGTTAAAATTTAGTTAAACAGAATAATAAAGTCCCAAAAACCAAATTAAAGTCTTATAAAATTCTGCACTTAATATGCTTAATAGAAGCTAATCAGTGCCTATAAAATGTAAGTAAAAGAGAAAATGCAATATGTAACATTGCTAGTATGTTGAAGAACCTGCTTGTATTTTGTCATTATCAGAATACATTATTTCTACTTAAATTTAATTTCACTTTACCTATACTATAAAACTGAAAGCCCACGCCACAAGATTAATTTAAAATTGGTAGAACCACCTAGTAAAAAGTGGCAGCCTATGTTTTGCAATAAAAGTGGCGTACTGTGTGTGAATACCGTTGCAATTCTCAAACTTTTTTTGACAATTTTTACTTGCGCAAGTTATTTATGGAGCCATTTTAAAGATTTTTAATGCATGTGTGAACATAAGATACATTATATTATTGCGCTATAAAGTTGAGTCACAAAAGTGTACATGTGTGCGAGTACCTTAAGATAATTATTTTTTTTGTACAACAAGTTGATTCAAAGTTTATATTAAAACGGTTTAAAGAATTGCAAATAAACTGACTATTTGGGTAATCCTCCACTTTTCCGATTACTCCAATACCGATTTGAAAGCTCAAGCTTTTGTTCTTTTTGACACCCATAGTGTTGAATTGGGCCAGGACAATAATATCTCACTTAAGGGGTAATGATTTTTATTGCAAAAACATGTTGCCAAGCTAACAATAACACTTTGGGAACTTTTCTTTCTTAGAATTTTAACAATCACACTTAAATTTGTGCGTAACAGGAAATATTAAACTGTTGGAATAAAATAAAATAAATGATACTTAAAATTAATAATTATTATGCAATTTTTCAACTCTGACTTAATTCAACCTTATCAGTAAAAAATACAATTCTTAATTACATTGTTTCTCATAAAGCAATTTTCAGTTTCTATTAAAAGAGAACAAAAAAGTCCTTTATAAATTTGTTTTTTAATAAATGCAAAATTTTTACCTTAGGATCAAAATATGAAATAAATATTTGCCTATATAATGCAAAATATCTTGTACTTGCTTATTTAAACAATAATAAAAGAATGTATTAAATTTCTTTAATTTTTTGGTCCCTTTTATTTTCGTAAATTATTTACTTTTAATATTTTGTTTTCTGAAATTTTATAAAAAATTCATACTACTACACAGGTGATTATTAAATGTATTTAACAATAGTGGTATTTTTCGAGACATGATCAATTAGTTCCCTAGATTCCTTCACTTGCAAGTGATTATGATCATTTAATCACTTGCAAGTTACCTCACACAAGTTAACCACATAGGTCTTAAAAGAATGTAATTAGTTTTACTTTCCTTACTTTGCTCACTGATCATGTTTCGAAAGAATAGCACTAATATAAAATAGGATAGAGCTTAACAAATTCAGGCTCGTTCTATCAAAATATAGAAAATAATTTCGTTAAGGCTTACCTGTAAACAAAAAATATATTAATGTATAATATAAAATAATCAAGTTATAATTAATACCATTCTAAATAATAAAAAAATATATTAAGTACATTCCAATTAAAACAAGCCACCTTTTATCGCTCCGTTATTTGTATATTTGAAGGGTATGCCGAAACAACGTTGTAACCGACATCGACAGTCTGGTTAGTTCTGGTTAGCTCTGCTTAGGTTAAAGTTGGCTTCCCATAAAAAATGGTTTTTATACCCATGTGCATAAGCCCTCACCGTTTCACGTAAATCTCTCACAATTAGTGTATTCCTTTTACCTTGTAGACCCGTTCTGAACTGTTCTTTGAACTGTCAATAGTGTAATGAACGGTTCTACAATATAAAAATGTCAAAACATTGTAAAAGGAACACTTATGGTGTCGTTCCGGGCGGTTCTGGAGCATAGTACCTCCACTCACGGTTCCCAACAGAGAAACTCGTGGTTCCGCGCGTCTTCATCCCTGACAGGCCCTGAACTTCCCACTTTATTCATTCTTTTATCCCCAGAGTTTCTAGAATGTGGAACCTGCTGCCTGCGGAGGTCTTTCCTTCCCCCCTAATCCTCAAGTATTTAAGTCCCGTGTCAACAAACTCCCTCTTACCTCGCTTGAGACACCCACGGTACGTTAGTATTTAGGCTTTTAGTGTTCGTTGTTTGTCCAAAGTTAAAAAATAAAAAAATAAAAGGAATACAGCAAATGTTGTACTTGCCGAGATGTCAAAGCGATAACACGTATCTTTATATCCGCGTAACAACGTTCTATGTGCCCTGGTAAAAAACTCTCATATATTTCATTAGAGTGGGCCACTGTCCTTATCAAGTCAAAAGTAGGGGCTCGATAAAAGGTAGGGCTGTGGGACGCTTAGCCACCCCCCCAAATGGTGATTATCTCCACCAAAAAGGCAATTAACCCTCACAAAATGAAAACCCTTAAATCATGTTAATTTGTATAAAAACCTAAAAGTTATTTAAAACCATACTCTCTCGTATGTAGGGTGTTCAGTAAGTTTTGAGATACTTTGTAACTAAACGATGCAGGAAAGTAACATTGATGTTTTTTGTTTGTACATGTCATGACATGTCGTAGTCCTACATAGTTATTAGTAAACTATCAGTTTTGTGCCAGTTCGACTCCAGCGATTTTAGCGCAATGGCGTCGTGGACGACTATCGAGTGCCGTGCAATTTTGAAATACAACTTTTACGTGGGTTATCTCAAGAACAGTGTTTAGAAGAAATGAAGCCTATATTTGGTGATGACTGTCCATCTCGTGCGACCATATACAGATGGTACAAACAATTTCAGCGGGGCTCGTTTTCGCTTGAAGACGCCTCACGCTTAGGTCGACCGTGTGAAGTAGTTACCCCAGAAAACATATCTGCCGTCCAAAAAGCTATAGAAACAAACCGACGAATTACCTATAAACAGTTAGAAGAGACATTGAACATTAGTTTAGCAACATTACACACGATCATACATGAGCACTTGGTTTTTAGAAAAATTTGTACTCTTTGGGTTCCACACAAGTTAACTCCCGAGCGGCAGACACACAGAGTGAATTGGTGTAAAAAAATTATGTCCAAATTCCAGGAGGGTAAATCTAAAGACATAGTGTCGATCGTCACGGGAGATGAAACTTATCTTTATTATTACGACGTCCCAACTAAACAACAGAATAAGATATGGGTTCTCGAAGGTGAAGAAACTCCGACCGAAGTTCGCAAATGAAGATCTGGAAAAAAAATAATGATAGTTGTTTTCTTTGGTTCAAGAGGAATAATTGAACGTGTTGTGCTCCGAGAACAGAAGACCGTTAATGCTCTCTGGTACACTACAGTATGCCTTTCAAAACTTATAGAAAAGTTAAGAGTGATTCGCCCAAACTCGCAACTCTCTAGCTGGTACCTTCATCATGACAATGCCCCACCTCATCGAGCTGAACCTACCAGTCAATTTTTGACAGATGCAGGCTTGAGACTTTTGGAACATCCGCCTTATAGCCCCGACTTGGCGCCGTGTGACTTTGGGTTGTTTCCTTTTGTCAAGAGCCAACTGAAAGAACAAAAGTTTAAAACTGAAGACGCGCTACTGGAGGCCTGGGATAAAATATGCGCTGAAATTACAAATGAAAAGTGGAAAGCTATTTTCAGTGACTGGTTTGTTAGAATGGAAAAGTGTATTCAATGTGGTGGAAATTATTTTTAAAAAATCAAATAAATATACGTATATCTCAAAACTTTTCTTGAACACCCTACTAAAAAGCGTTTTTTTTGTTTTTCGCAAAACTAAACTTGTGGCGGTTAGAACTTTGTTCCGGCATACCCTTCATTTATAAAGAAAGATGCTTATATACACGCAAATTTATTTTTGAGGAAACAGACTTTTTCGTCAAAATGTTGTTGTTTAGGGTATCCCCAGTCCTCGACACAAACGTCAAAAAGTTCAAATGGAATATAAAAGTCATACCTTATCCTAAGGGTCACAAATGTTCTCTTTAACAATTTTTAGTTATTCAAAATCGGTTTTGCAGTTTCCAAAAAAATAATAATAAATAAAACACGACAAATACCGTTTGTGGCTCACCCCTATATTTTTTTATTTATCAAAACATTGAAATAAAATTTGTTATGTAGGTAGGTATATCACATAAAGCAGACAGCACACTATCGCGGAACGGAACGGAATAAATGCGGACGGAAATTTTAAAAGCATATAACTATAACTTACCAGAACTAATGAAATATATACCAAGGAGCTCCCATTTAGTTATATGCTTTTCAAATTTCCGTTCGCTTCCATTTTGTTCCGTTCGGCGATAGTGTGCTGTCTGCTTTATTGTGTATTGTCTCACAATGTTTAGTTATTCAGACATTAATTTTTATTAAGGATTTCTGTTTTTTTTCTTAGGGTGAATATTTTTACATTCTTAAATACCAGTTTTACTGTTCTTTCGTGTACAATGGGCTGTGGCCAAACCACCTACTAAAATTATCGATTATTGTTCTCACAATAGTCGGCGAATGCAATATAGCCCCTTCTAGGACTCCGCTAAAATTACGCGTTACCACTAAACGACGATATTACATTTCTTAACAATCTAAACAACTTTGGTTATAATAATAGTGTGTAACAAACATCTACCACTTGCTTTAAAGTAAAAATATATTGATACAGATAAGTTAAAAAAAAACGTTTGTTTACGTAGGTGTACAAAAGGTAATTTTATTTTTAAAAGCGATTATTTTTAACTATGCCTTGACCCTAGGACAACAAAACAAAACGCAGGAAACGCAAATGCAAAAGTTGTTTTTTATTTTGTTAAAAGCTTGAGAAAAACTAATATTAGACAATTTAAACAAATATAACAATAGGATTTTAGTTGTTTAAAAAAAAATATTGTATCATTTTTACTTATCTCATTGGAGGAAACTTAAAGCATTTGCTTAATTTTATATTTTATTAAACGAACCCTTCTGATAGGTATTTATACAGGGTGTTGCCGAACTACGGTACGAAACTTAAGGGGGTTATTTCTTATGTCTTTTTATGAAAAAAAGGTTCTATAAATATATATGTCCGAACTTTTTTACCAATTTAAATTAAATTCGGTACGCTTATTTTATGTAATAAGGCGCTTGTAAAGCTCTCCCTAGATTGATATTATTGGGTCCAGTGGCGTCTCAGTGGGCCGCACAGCCAATAATATTGTGAAAAAAGTACGCCAACGTATAATTGTTTATTTTTTATTTCCGTTCTTTATTTTATGTTGTGTATGGGTACCTTTTAGAAGAAAATAAAGTGGATTTTTTTCTCCAAAACAAAGCTAGATACAAAAAAAATGCAGGAGACAAAAAAGTTGCGTTTTTATTTGCCTAATCGGAAAAAGTAAAAAACTTTATAACAACTCAGTAGCGTAAATTTTTTTATCAATATTACTTAAACTTAAACTCCACTGATCTCAATGATCTTAATATAGGTACAGCTTTACAACCACCGCACCTTAATGTATTTAATATGTGTACCAAATTTTATTTAAATCGGTTAAAGGGTTCTTAAAATATTTAAAAAATACCGTCTTTTTTAAAACATTAACTGTATTTTTATAATGAAGCAAGTCCTGACATAGTTTATGAAAACTTTTTTCCTTAAAAAGACATAAGTAATCACCCCTTAAGATTCGTACCGTAGTCAGGAAACACCCTGTATAGTAAGGTTTAAAATATCGTCATTATGAAATTAGCCGTGGTATTAGCCAGGTTTGATTGAGAAAAAATATTAAGAAAAAGAAGTCGGGTATTAACATAATAAAAGTATAGCAAATAAAACCAATTAAAACATTTAATAAATAAAGGGGTTAAAAAACCGTATTAAAGTATAAAAGACTTTTGTTTATGAGGTTATTAACGTTGAGTAGTTGAGCACGTATGCTATTACCCGATTTATCTTTTTTATTATTTTTAACTTTTTAGTAAGTTTAAATATTGTTTTAAAATCGTTTTACAATTTTTAAAATCTGTTTATTTTTCGCTTTTTACTTTATTATTATTACTATTAAATCGATAAACATACATCACTAAAAAACACAGAGTACAGTAAAAAGCACAAGCGCGTGTAATTTGACTGAATTAAAGCGAATTAACAAAAAAAAGCTTTAACTAACCAGAACTAACCCTAACCCCCCCATGTGACAGTTTTACATGACGGTCTGAAGCGCTTTCAACCATTCAAATTACACGTGCTTGTCATTTTTACTGTAGTCTAAAAACTCTACTAGTCAGTACCTCTTTGAATTCGGTGAAAAGGGTAATTTTGTCCCAATGTTGTCGATTCTGAATGCGCCTCTCAGTGGTTTTATCAATTTCCTATTTTTTTTGAAAATTGACAATTATTTAAAAGAGACTTTACCTAATTATATTAAACATTTAGTAGACATTTTATTAAAGTTATTTTTTCATCCTCTGAGAAACTACTTAAAATTATACTACTTAAGCTAGCAAAACCAAACCTTAATTTTGGATTCTATTTAGGTCCATATTTTTAGGCCCTTTTTAGGCTATTTTATTACCCTATTTAAATTTTTTTGCTCCTCGTTTTCTTGGAAAAATCCGTGGTTCTGCTAGCTTAAGCTAAGCTAGCAGAACCACACCAAGATCTTAGTAAATGGAAAGTATTTTTTTGTTTAAGTATGCCATATTATTACGCTCTTTTTAAGGTCCTAATTGGTATACACTTTATTCAGATTTGTAAACTTTAGGACCCAAAAACATACCCATATTTGCAAAGGCGAGTCGTGTACAATTAGATTGTGAAATATTTTAATATTTTCTTATCCTCAGTAAAAAATAAACTTCGTGTGTTTTGGCATTTAAAGTATGTCATCATTTTAGGCTAGATAGATAGATAGATAGATAGATATCATATATTGCCAAAAAGTACACTACAGTACAATGGGTCGTCAACAATACATTTAAATTTAAATTTAAAATAATAAATAAATAAATAGCTTTGACAATTACATATCTACAAACATCGCTAATAAATACTTACACATTTAAAATAAATATAGAATAAAAAATAATTACATTAAATGTTACACAGAATATAAATACAAAAGGTTAAAAAGCAAAATTGTCATAAAAATAAAATAATAGACACACACACACAAACAAACAAGATTAAAAACAATAAAAAAACAAAATTAAGCACTCTTAGTCATATATTCATTTATTGAATAAAAAGCGTTTAAAAGAAGATACCTCTTTACTTCCTTCTGAAACTGAGTGCCTCTGAGTGATCTTAAAGTGTTAGGCAGGGCATTATATATTTTTACACAGTTGTAAAATGGGCCCTTCTCAAAAAACGCTGTCTTATGGGACGGAATTTCAAGAAGATTATTTCTTCTTATTTTATAACTAGAGGATTCTCCCAGTTTTTTAAAAATTTCTCTGTTTTTATCAATAAACATCAGACACCTAAACAAGTAAAGAGAGGAAATGTGAGTAACCTTTTAGTAATAAAGGTACTTTTACAGCTCTCCTGGTAATCTAAGTTAAAAATAAGACGCACGAGTCTCTTTTGTCCAACAAACACACGATTACAGAGATTACTGGCTCCCCATACCACAACATTAGAAGACATGAAGCTGTAACCCAATGAGTAATACACGGACAGCAGACCAGACTCATTTATAGTGTTCTTGAGCTGCAGAATAGCAAAATAAGCTGAGCTTAGCTTTGCACACACGTAGTCTATATGTGGGCTAAATGTCAACTGACTATTTTTAGGCTGTAGGTATACACAGTTTTAATCCTTTATATTATTTAGTTTACCAAATATTTTTTGAAGATATGTTCTGTAGTTTGGCGGATTCATTTAATAGATGGTATTTATTTGGGTACACACCAAAATAAAATTGAAAGTACTAAAAAACCAAAAAAATATTAAACAAGTAAAAAGATAATTAAAAATCGACGTTTCGGTGGCAAATCTGCCACCGTTGTCAAGATAAATGTAATAAAATAATAAAAATAAAAACTTACTATTATTTAGGTTTTAAAATTCACTATTTTTCTGTTTTTTTGGGATATTCTGAAAATCTGAAAAACTTTGACATTAAATGTCAAAACATGTTTTTTTTTTTTTTGTTTTTTAGTACTTTCAATTTTATTTTGGCGTGTACCAAATAAAGTACCATCTATTAAATATTTTTAATTTGTGGTTCTGCTAGCTTAAGATTAAGACAGCAGAACCACATCGGTAATTCCCAGTAATAAAACATTTTTGAAACGAAACCTATGCCATATTTTTTAGGCTCTGTACCTATTATATTTTAAACATTTTTGTTTTTTGTTTTTTCAGAAAAAATAATGCATTTAATAATATCGGACCACAAAATTGTTTCTGTTTTTTTTTTTTTTGGTTAAATTATGTCAGCCTTTTAGGCTATTTTAGGCTTCTTGGTATACATAGTTTTAATGTTCTATATGACTTTAGTTTAGAAATATATTTTTTTTTTACTTTGTGGTTCTGCTAGTTTAAGATTAAGCCAGCAGAACCACATTAGTATACATAAAACATTTTTGAAACAAAACATATACGATATTTTTAGGCTCATTTTAGGCTTTAACTGGTATACACTGTTTTGAGATTTGAAAACATTAGGACCAAAAAATACATATAAACTTAAAGGCAAATCTTGTAACGTTAAATTGAGAATTTTATTAATACTTAGGAATAATTTATCCTTGGTCAAAAATAAAACCAATATTTTTTTTCCTAAAATATACAATTATTTTAGGCTATTTTTAGGCTCCATGTATATCCAGTTTTAATGTTCTAAATAACTTAGTTTAGGAATTTTTGAAACAAAACATATAGCTTAAGATTAAGCCAGCAGAACCACAACAGTATTTCCCAATAATAAAAATTCCTAAAAACAAAACATATGCCATATTTTTCGGCTCTTTTAAGGCTCTATACCCGTTTTAATTTAAACTTTTTTGCTCTTTGCTTTTTCAAAAAAATGTATTAAATAGTGTCAGACCACAATTTTTTTTAAAAAATTTAGTCGTTTTTTTTTCTGGTTTAAATTATGTTATCCTTTTGGACTATTTGTAGGCTTCCAGGTATAGACAGTTTTAATGTTCTATATGAGTTAGTTTAGCACTTTTTTACTTTTGGGTTCTGCAAGCTTAAAATTAAGCTAGCAGAACCACAAAGTAAAAAAATATAAATTCGCTAAATTAAGTCATATAGAACATTAAAACTGTCAATACCTGGGAGCCTAAAAATAACCTAAAAGAATGATATGATTTCAAACAAAAAAAAAAACAACAAGAAATATTGTTTTTTATTGTGTTCCTACTTTACTATTATATTATTTTTTCAAAAAAGCAAAGGGCAAAAAGTTTTGGCTTAATCTTAAGCTGGCAGACCCACAAAGTTAAAAATATATATTTCTTAAACTAAGTCGTTTAGAACATCAAAATTGTGTATACACGGGAGCCTAAAAGAATGGCATTACTTAAACAAGATTTTTTTGTTTTTTTTAATTGTGGTCTAATACTATTTCTTACATTATATTCTCGAAAAACAAAAAGCAAAAAGTTTAAATTATAACAAGTAGAGAGCTCAAAAAGCGTAAAAACATCGCATATGTTTTGTTTTAGCTGATGTGGTTCTGCTGGCTTAATCTTAAGCAAGAAGATCCACAAAATTAATAAATAATATTTGATAAAATAAATCATATAGAACATTAAAACTGTGTATATATGCCTAAAAATAGCCTAAAAGTATGACATAATTTAAACCAAAAAAGTTTTTTTATTATGGTCTAATACTATTTCTTACATTATATTTTCAAAAAAAAACCAAAGAACAAAAGTTTAAATTATAACAGGAAGGGAGCTCCAAAAGAGCCTAAAAATAAAAAAAATGGCAAATGTTTTGTTTTAGGAATGTTTTATTATTGGGAAATACTGATGTTGTTCTGCTGGCCTAATCTTGTGCCAAAGGCAATCATAAAGTAAAAATAATAATAATAATATTTGCCGAACTCCCTCATATACAACATTAAAACTGTGGGGGCCTAAAAATGACCTAAAAGAATTACATAATTTAAACCAGAAAAAACAAGAACAACATATTTTTCAAAAATTGTGGTCCGATAATGTTAATACATTATTTTTTCTGAAAAAACAAAGAGCAAAAAAGTTTAATTTATAACAGGTAGAGAGCACTGATCTCGATGGATTGCCAATGTTATAACCTGCGCGAAACAAAAGTTACATTTCATGGGCGAAAAAACCGGTTTGTGCGCATGCCAGTTGAGGGTAAACCACAGACCTCTAAAAAGAACTATAATACTTACTAGTTTCTAAAAATGGCAGTTTATGCGAACACCAGCTTCTAGTGACTTTTATATCGCGATATTGGGAACAGTCACTTACTTCTGTTGGCAACATCGTTCGAGGTCTGCATCCGCAATGTCATTTAACAGATGATCACCAAACATAAACAAACAAGTTCTTATGTGGTTTTTATTATTTTATGGTTTTACTTTGCTTTTCGGCAGTGTTCTGACTTTAAACTAGTTAAATTATAAGATAAATTGTTTTTAAGTGCTTTAAACAATGGTTTATTAGTAAAACTTTCAAAGTTTACCTTTATGTGTATGAGACCAGACATCATTCATTTGATATTTTTATTTGCTTTAATGCTCCAAGCGACTGATTTGTAAACAATTATTATACATTTTGTATATATACGCCCATTTCTTAAAATGAAAAAGTAACAATCTAAGTGAAAACTTTGATAAATCCATATCCATAATATAAGATTTTATGGTTTCCGTAAAACTAGTTTGACACAAAAAGTATGGTTTGCAGCTTCCTGCAGGAAAGATTGTTTAAGCTGTGCTACTAGAAGAGTTTGTTTCAGATATTTTGAAAGAAATTTGCAGCAAAAACTTAGCTTATCAGTCAAAAAAGGGTCCAAAACTGAAAATAAATTAGAACCAGAATACAACCTTAATTTGCTCAAGTTAAAACAGTTGCCATCAATTAAGGAAAAGGCTGGCTTGGATATAGCCATTCAAAGAAAAGATTTATTTTTGAGATATACACATAAAATTGAGTAACACTTTATGGCTCTTTTTAGTACCTCCGGCATTAGGCTATTGCTCTTGAGCATCAAGATGAATCAAATATCTGAACTTTTAATAGTGCACATCAAAGTAAATTGGGTAAGCTTTATTTACAGCAAATTTTTAATTTTTAAAAATTATATTAAATATTGAGTATACTAATTTACTTAATATTTTAGATTAAATATGGATCCAAGTGAAAAGGCTCTGGAAATTTCACAAATAAAAGAACAAAATTTATAATTAAGTACTGAAGTAGCTATCTACTGCAAGTAAAAAACAGCTGTTAAAAAAGAAATAAAAAAAGACAGGTTAAAAAATTACAAAATTGAAATATTCGTACCGTATGGTCTGTGGAAATAGTATCTCAGAGTATACCATGTATGCAGCAGGTTATAAAGCATTATGCTTACTTTTAAAAAAGGATACCTTTACCAGATAATTCAACATTAAAACAGAAACATGTCATATGTCCTTAAATAAAACCATATTAAATCATTGTGTTTTTTCCCTTTTACCTTTCCATATTTTTTTAGTTTAAATTGATATTTAAAACTTATTCCATTTCATTTTCAAGTTAAAAGATAGAAAAAATACCCAATGTAAATTATGTGCAGTCTACACTTCCTATGGGAAGAAAATATTAACCTTAAAAAATAACTTAAAAATATATAGCGTGTCTACTTAAGTTCGCACTATATAAAAAACTTTTTCATTATCAATTTTACCAAAAAAGTAATTCTTTATAAAAAGTTCTGCATGATGTAAAACCTTAAATGCAATCATCAGATAATAATTTTTTACAGTGGTATACGAGATACGTCAAAAAATATAAATTTTGTTTAAGGGAAAAGTACCCTTATTTTTCATAATTACGAAAATTTTTATAAAGAAAAGATATTTAGATTTAAAAAAACCATTTAAATATGCAAACTTGTTCATTTCAGGAAAAAAAAGAATTCATTCATTACATTTAATTTTTTTATTAGTGCATACTATGGTGACATGCATTCTTATTTTGAAATCTAATTTTTAAAAAAGCTGTCAAAACCGCCAAAAATTCACAGAAATGCTTGTTATCGCAGAAAAAAATGTTAAAAAAGTTTTTGCACTTTACTCAAAACTCATTTGCATATTGTTTGAAAGGCTGTTTTAATCCTGAACATTTTTTCCTTATAAAAATTTTTGATATTATGAAAAATAAGGATACTTTCCTCTTGACAAAAATTCATATTTTTTAACACACCTCGTATACCACTGTAAAAAATTGGAACTGAATAATTGCATATTAGCTTTTAGACCATGCAAAACTTTTACAAAGAATAACTTTTTTTCGTAAAATTAATTATAAAAATTTTTTCCAAATGGTGCGAACTTAAGTAGACACGCTGTATAATAATGTTGTAAAAAACAAAAGTATATAAGTTCTTTTAAGCTAATCATAACATTTAAACTGGCTAACGTCAAACGCTAAATTCTTATATCAACCATAATATTATTTTAAAAACCTATTTTTTATAATAGGTCCGATATTATTTTTAAAAATAATATTTTAATAATAAATAATTTAAAATTTTAAATAATAGTTTATTGTCATTTAGATAATATTATGGTTAAGAAAAAGGTAGTAAAAAGGCCATGAAGGATAAATAAATTATACTTTTGTCAAACTAAATCTTTTTTTTTTTTAATTTAGTATGGAAAAAATTATATTAAGATTATATTAAGGATAATTGTGACTTATTCGGTAATTATTCCATAAAGAGGTTGTTAGTAACAAAAAACAAACAAATATAAATTACTTTTATTTGCTTTAAAGTAAAGTATACATAAGAAATATACAAATACACATATTCAGCCACTTTAAAACGTTTATAGAAAACTAAAGCAATAACAAAGCCGGAAAAAGGTGGTATCTTCTTTACATGCCGGCATTTTTTGTCTAATCTCTTCCTGTTAGTGTTTTATACGCGTTAGACTATCCTCTTTCCACATATTGCCTATGAACCTTTTGAATTGGCTTAACGTGTATAAACATTTTTAATATTCATATAGCAAAATAATTAAAAACTACATTCTAAACATGTTTAGAAACACAATCAAAATAAAAACACCAATAAAATCTCCTCTTTATATAGCATCCATTCTTCACTTACAACACTATTTATATATTCTGTTATGCAGTAAGATATGTGGTTAAGCAGCTTTAGTGCTTATCTAAATTGTGGTATACGGTGTGTCTACGTAAGTTGGAGTCATATGGGGAAACTGTTTTATTTTTAATTTTATGAAATAAAGTTACTAATTATAAAAAGTTCTGCAAGTCTAAAACCTGAAATCAAATTATCAGATATCAAATTGTATCATTCATCAATGAGGTTAGCCAAAAATATAATTTTTGATCAAGAGTAAAGTACCTGTATTATTGCTAATATCGAAAACTCTTATAAAGAAAAAATGTTTAAAATTAAAAATTAATTCTAAATATGCAATATTGTTCAATTAAAAAGAAAAATATCTTTTATATTTTTTTCGGCAATAATCAAAAAAAAATAATTTTGTACATTAGTGCATTATACATTTTTTTAAACAGTAAATTTAAAAGTTAAGTTAAAAGTGTCCCATAATATTTTCAATTATGAAATGTTGTGCACTCAATGTAAGAGCCCAAATTTAATATTATCGCGGAAAAAATAAAAAAGTTTTTTTGGAAATAAAAACAAAGTTGCATATTTAGAAGTAATTTTTAATTCTTAACATCTTTTCTTTCGAATAATTTTCGATATTAGCAAAAATACAGGTACTTTAATCTTAAGCAAAAATTAAATTTTTGGCCACACCTCGTAGATGACTGACATAGTTTAAAAATCTGATGATTTCATATTAGGTTTTTGACGATGCAGAACTTTTTATAAAGAATAACTTTTCTTTGTAAAATTAATAATAAAAAAGTTTTCCATATGACGCCAACTTACATAGACACACAGTTCCACTACTAATATTTATTTACACAATAAATTAGAATATTTTGGTAAATGTGCCTGTGTGTGTATGTTAATCAGGCATTAAAAATAATCAACTAGTGAGGAATTTTTAATAACCACTTTTGTATTACATTTGCTAAAAGGGAATTTTACAAATAATATTAAGTCTTGAAATCAGTGGGATTATTTATTGTTTTTGTTTGTGTCTGTTTCGCCTGTCTTTGACCTGGAGCGTCTTTTCACTAAATATCTTTTTGCCTATTTTTCTATTGTCTGAATTCTTCACTTAGGTGACTTCTTATCCCAGTATCTACTTGTTGAGGAAGCTGAAATATCAAAAAAGAAAAAGTGCTTAGATATGTCCACATATCGTCGGTGCGTGCCTTAAATCTGATATGTGACATGCTTATCCTGTGACACATATTAGGTATAGCAATCGCACTGACGATATGGACTTTACAATAGGAAAAATGGACCAAAAAACGTAAATGTTTGTGTATGCCAACAGCTTTTGCCTTTTAAAGAAACAAACTTTACGTTAAAATAGTTGTTTTGTTTTGTACAGGGGCTCCAAAACCTACA
The DNA here is from genome assembly GCA_014170235.1 of Listronotus bonariensis. Classification (NCBI taxonomy): domain Eukaryota; kingdom Metazoa; phylum Arthropoda; class Insecta; order Coleoptera; family Curculionidae; genus Listronotus; species Listronotus bonariensis. The sequence continues at coordinate 41,775 of JACEGR010003866.1, read as the reverse complement.
AAAATGTGAAAATGGACCAAGACAAAACTGGCTTCATTTTTAATTATTCAGCAAAATGTCAAATAAAAAAGAGAATTGAATAAGAATCCAATATCTAAAATTTTACATAAAATAAATAATGTTATTTTTTTGTATCATTTACCTAGTTCTAATAATCGATATAATTAATGTCGAACTTTGTCAATATATTTAAATAAAAAAATGTAAAATCAGGTAAATTATGTAAAATTGTTGTAAAACATAAATAAAATAAATGATACTAAAAAAATTGTTTATTTGCTTAGAAATTCTAGATTTAGGGTCCTCTTTCAATTCTAAAAACCTTTTTTATTTGACATTTTGCCGAATTATTAAAAATAAAAGCAGTTTTGTCTTGGTACATCACATTTTTATAATTTTGGAGCCTCTGTACAAAATATAACAAATTTTTCCAAAGTGAATCTTGTTTTTTTAAAAAGAAAAAGCAGTTGCCATACTTACACGACTTTCTGTAAAATTTAAATTTTTGGTCCATTTGTCCTATTGTAAAGTCCATCCATGGACATACTGTATAAAACTGGCAACCAGATTTTAAATAGAGACTATTTTAGTCATTATTTTTGTAAATTTTAAAAAACTGTAGGTACCTACAGACTTACATACAGCAATATACCATTTTTTTAATTAAAATCAAAGATTACTAATTTACAAAATGAAAAGAAGAGTAATTATTTTTACTTACCTAAAGTTGTCAAAGGTTGTTCAAAATGATATTTTCTTTTGTCAGATATAACAGTAGGTAGATTTTGGGAGGGCAATGCTGTGAATTTTAGCCTTTTACGGCGTCCACACTGCACAAAATCTTGAGGCAAGAAATGTGCAGAACATACTACATTTCTACCATATACCTGATCGGGATTTCTTTTAACCGCTATAAGCCATTTCCTCCTTCTATGAGGACTTGTTGGTAGTCTTTAAAAAAAGATAATTTCTAGGTATTAATAATTTTCATTTGTTGAAGTTTGGGGCGCTGATTACGATTCTGAAGGATTTTTTTGTTGTACACGTTTTGTCTTCGAGATATACATACATCTTTAAACTTAAAAACCAAATTTACCCTATTTTCACTATATTTCTCCTTCTTTTTGCAAGCAATTTTTGACATAAAGCTAATTTGGCACTAAATATTTAATTTCCACCTCTTAGAGTCCCATTATTCTTTTTTTCCCTTTTTTCCATAAAAATGTTAAGTTTTACTGAAAGGCTTTGCAAAAATGGTTAAAATAAATAAAAAAATGGATTTTTAAGAGGTGGAAATCAAATATTAATTGTCAATCTAGAGAAAAACTCAAGAATTGTCTGCAAAAAAGGGGGAATATGCCAAATTTAGGTGAGTTTTCAATTCAAGTGTGATAATTGATATCTCGAAAATAAATTGGACAAAAAATTCTTTTTAATTCGTGAGCAGCGTACACCAAATCTTAATAAAATCGGCGATGCGTCCGGTTTGTAAATAATTACCAAATCTAATAATACCATATTTTTTTACTTACTGGTGAAACGTAACATCGCATCCTTTGTTGTTAGAAGTATTAAAACAACTTTGCACTAAACAGCGCGTCGGCATTGTTCAATAATTAAATGTTTTTCTGTAAATCACTTTTAATAAATCACAAAATCGGCAAAAATGGAATTAAAATTCCAAAAACACAAAATATGCCACAATCTGAATGACAGAATTGAGAATAACGAGTGACAAGTGACAATGTTGCCAATAGTAGTAAAAGCTAGATTAAAAAATAAAATTACTAGAAGCTGGTATCTGCACGATCCGCCGTTTTATTTTACAGGCTTTAAATACGGGTAATTTATCTAGTTCTTTTTGAGGGGTGTGGGTAAACGCATCCGGCGACAAACAAACTATCCGCATTATCGAAAATAATTTGTTGACGGCGTCCTGGTTTTCTGTTTGAAGTACGGTAGCTTATGAGCGTTACGGTCAGACCGTGGACGAAGGGTACGGGATGCCGGTGTTTGTATTTTGCCATGGCATTTAAGTGCGCATGATCGTCCACACACTGCGCGAGATCGTAAAAATCCGAAAAATGCTTCTTGCCACTGCGGATCTAAATGTAGGTTATCTATGGTAGAGAGCCTTAAAAGAGTCAAAAAATATGGTATATGTTTTGTTTTAGGAAAGTTTTATTATTGGGAAATACTGATGTGAATTTGCTGACTTAATCTTAAGCTAGCAGAACAAAAAGGTAAAAAAAATAAAAATAAAAACTAAACTAAGTCATATTGAACATTAAAACTGTGTATACCCGGGAGTCTAAAAGGATGACATGACATGACAAACAAGAAGTATTTTTTTTTAATTGTGCTCCGATTTTATTAAATAAAAAAACAAAGAGCAAAAAGTTTAATATACATATAATAGGTATAGAGCCTAAAAGAGCTTAAAATTATGGCATTATGTTTTGTTTCAGGAATTTATTTTTATTGGGAAATACTGATGTGGTTCTGCTGCCTTAATCTTAAGCTAGCAAAACCACAAAGTAAAAAAATAATATTTACTAAACTAAGTCATATAGAACATTAAAACTGTGTATACCTGAGAGCATAAAAATAGTCTAAATGGATGACATAATTTAAACGAAAAAAAAAAACAAGGAGTAATTTTTTTTTAATGTGTTCCGATTTAATGAAATACATTATTTGTTAAAAAACAAAGAGCAAAAAGTTTAATATATAGCAGGTAGAGAGCCTAAAAAACCTAAAAATATGGCTTATTTTTTGTTTCAGCAATGTTTTATTATTGGAAAATACTGTTGTGGTTCTGCTGGCTTAATCCTAAGCTGGCAGAACCATAAAGCAAAAATAATAATATTTGCTGAATTAAGTCATATAGACCATTAAAACTGTGTATACCTAAGAGCCTAAAAATAGCCTAAGAGGATGACATAATTTTAACAAAAAAAAAATAAACAAGGACTAAATTTAAAAAAAAAATGTGTTCCAATTTTATTAAATACATTATTTTTCCAAAAAAACAAAGAGCAAAAAGGTTTAATATATAAAAGGCAGGGAGCCTAAAAAGAGCCTAAAAATATGACATATATTTTGTTTCAGGAATGATTTATTATTGGGAAATATTGATGTGGTTCTGCTGGCTTAATCTTAAGCTAGCAGAACCACAAAGTTAAAAAATATATATATTTGCTAAACTAAGTTATTTAGAACATTAAAACTGGATATACATTAAGCCTAAAAATAGCCTAGAATAATCATATATTTTAGAAAGAAAAATATTGGTTTTATTTTTGACCATAAATTATTCCTATTAATTAAGTATTAATAAATTGCTCAATTTAACGTTACAAGATTTGCCTTTAAGTTAATATGTGTTTTTTGGTCCTAATAATTTTAAATCTCAATACAGTGTATACTAGTTTAAAGCCTAAAAGAGTCTAGAAAAATGGTATATGTTTTGTTTTAAAAATGTTTTATTATTGGGAAATATTAATAAGTAAAAATAATATATATTTGATAAACTACATCATATAAAACATAAGAACTGTGTATACCTAGAGCTTTAAAATGGCCTAAAATAATGGTGACATTCTTTAAACATAAAACACACAAAGTTTATTTTTTACTGGGGATAAGAAAATGATAAAAATTTTCACAATCTAATTGTACACGACTTGCCTTTGAAATTATAGGGGTGTTTTTGGGTCCTAAAGTTTACAAATCTAAATAAAGTGTATACCAATTAGGAGCCTAAAAAGAGCCTAAAAATATGGCATACTTAAACAAAAAAATACTTTCCATTTACTAAGACTTTGGTGTGGTTCTGCTAGCTTAAGCTTAAGCTAGCAGAACCACGGATTTTCCAAGAAAACGAGGAGCAAAAAAAATTTAAATGGGGTAATAATATAGCCTAAAAAGAGCCTAAAAATATGGACCTAAATAAAATCCAAAATTAAGGTGTGGTTTTGCTAGCTTAAGTAGTATCTTAAAATTGGTAGCTATGTTAATGTTTTTAATAAATTAAAATATAACTACTATTACTTTTTTCGTTAGATATTTAAAAAAATACTTTAAATATTTGCCTAAAATAAATTAAAACAACAGACAAATATTTATTAATATCATTAAACTGTTGGGAAACATGTTTGTGAAAATCTTAAAAATTCAGGGGTGAATAATCATATCTCCTGGGTTTGGTGACGCAGCTGCTTGTTTTTAATTTAAAGCATAAAAATCCAAAGGTGTAATATTGGGAATTGTGGGAGGCTACTTTATAAATCTTCGGTGTCCTATCTACCTAATGACATGCAACATTAATTATTTTTTTGTTTTTAGAAAAGTCTTATCCTGCTAAAAAGTACTTTTTTATTTCTTGAATAAAAATATTAAAAGGACATTAAGACACAGATCTTTGTGATTTTATTATAAAAAAAAATAATAAACCAAATATTCTGTAAACTATTATTTTAGTCAAATACCTATTTAGTTTCTTTTGGCGTTAATAATGGCATTCAACAATATTATATTAAGGATTTTCATTGGCATTTTGATCTATTAGCTTTTAACGCAAATTACCTAATGACACGTTTTGAGGTTAGATTTTACCTGGTAATTTTCTAGAACAATGGGTAAATTATCTTTTAATTTAACCTTATGCTTTATAACGATTAGAAAAAACATCACATTACAAATTTGCAAAATGTTACCCCTCTATTCTAAATCATCAATTCTAAAGTACTAACTGCCTTTTAAAAGATTTTACACCATAAGATTTTATGAAATTTAACACCATGTTATCGTCAATATTGTACTCACGAGATCATTGCTTTGCGGGTCTTATTAAATTTTCTTGACAGGTAAACAAAAGATTAAATTAATTTTCACCTGATACTTTTGGGTGTTCTTTTTAAAAAGCAAGTTTGTCAAAAAGCTGGTATATACAGAGTGGGACAAAAATTATATATGTTTACAGGGTGTTTCACAACTTATCCGAAAAGCTTTTAGGGCTAATTCTACAATAAAAAATATTTAAAAAAGAACATTATATGAAATATGTCCTAAACGTCTTAGTTTTTGAACTACAGGGTGTTAAAAATTTTAAAAAAAATTGTTTTTTTATAATAACTGATAAATGAATATGACATTTTTTGGCATACAAGAAAAAATAATTTTTATTAGTGTCATTCATGAGGGGTTTAAGGTAAATATTTCTTAAGAAATAAATGGTACGCCACTGAATTTTTCTAAAATAAAAATATTTTTTTAAATTTCCATTAAGGTTGACATAAATTTGATCACATGACTTATTTTTCATTTGATGCACGGTTTTCGCGTAAATAATTAAAAACCATTTCTCGGCATGGTCAAATCCCTATGTAATTTAAGAATAAATATCGAAGGTAATTGTTCACTGTAGAATTTGATATTATCCATACAAAATGACCACCCTGTAGTTCAAAAACTAAGATGTTTAGGACATCCTGGGACTATCCGGAGACCCCGGGCTTGTCTGTGCCTGGTTCTGAAATCCCGGGATTGGAAAAAGGCTTGGGATTATATCCCCTAGGCATTAATTTTAAAAATTTTCCCCTTTTCTTTACAGTGTTAAAAGTGTTCTTAATATTTTTACTGTTTAATAAAAATAATGGCCAAAATGCCTAAATATCGTGCATAACATCACCGACTTACGGACGTGGGCTATATTTAGACGTAACGTTTGACATGTAATAAAGTTTGATGTGACCTTAACTCCCAAACTTGACCAAGCTATATATAAACGAAAACAAAATATTCATAAGTAATTAATCTTTTATGACACACTCATCTTTTGCTGATTACTTTGTATTTAGTTTGTTGTATTTTTAAACAGTGTATCTCACTTAAATTTTAAAATCATAAATATGTTTCAAAATAATAGAAAGAGCCATATTTTATTATGCACAAAATTAAACAATTCGCTAAGGATTAATTAGACATGCCTATTACTACTTATCAATTTTGTTATAAAGAGAATAAAATTATTTGTTATTATTTTTATTGGTTCAATACTCTGGGCACTTAGTTATTATATTACCATTTAAAATGCTCGGATTTATTTTTAGGGTAGTAGTATTTTAAATAAAAGAGATTTTGGCATGGAAGTCGGCTAACATTAAAATTTAAATAAAATAATTTCCCATTTCATGTTCATTTAACCATAAATTAGACTTACTGGTACAATTGGCATATCCGAATAATGGTATAAATACTATTAAACACCAAAAATAATTGAATAAAAATTATTTTTTTGTGTTTCACAGTCAATGAGTTTTAATACTATAAAGTATTAAATTTTGATTAAAACAACTTTGTTTTTGTTTATATATTATAGTTTTAATACTAAAAAGCTTAAACCCATTGAACACTTTGCGTATTGCCTGTTTTTATTTTAATTATTGGTTTTAAAAATCCAAGCATACTTCAGTACAAAATAAATACTAAATTAGGATGAAGTTCAAATAATAAAGGTAATTTATTTATATATATATATATATATATATATATATATATATATATATATATATATATATATATATATATAGGTATATATATATATATATACATATATATATATATATATATATATATATATATATATATATATATATATATATATATATATATATATATATATATATATATATATATATATATATATATATATATATATATATATATATATATATATATATGTATAAATGCCTGAAGCAGCACATAATATTTAAATCATGCCGGATATGACACACATATTTTATCCAAGAGCATTTATTTACAAAAACGTCAAAATTAATCCTTAAACCACAACATGAACTCTTTTAAACATAAACAACAACAGGTATCGCATACGACCCCATGAAAAATGTAAAAAGTATTTCAAAGTTTAAACAGCTTAAAATCTATCTTATTTTTTTTTCGTTAATTGTTTTGTAATTTAACCAATGTTTTTTTACAGAAAAAGAAAAATTATTTTTGTACATCTTTGTACATTCCCAAATTTATTCTTTAAAGCATTACTTGTATGCAGTAAAGCGTTAACTCTTTCAATGTTGTTTTATCGGTCTGTCTTGTAGATCTTTGTGGTTTTGAAAAGTATATCCCTTTTCTACGTAGTTTTTTGTTTGAATGAGTAACAATTTTATTAAGCATGTTGTCGTCAAGATAAAATTTCCAAGCTTCCTACTCCGTGTTTGATCCTTGTGAATTTTTTTCTGTTCGTGTATATTAAAATAGGTGTAGAGTGCCATTTTTAACCACTGCTTCCATTAATTACTTCGTTGTAAATGTGCTAAAGGTACCATTGTAACGTTTCATGTTTAGTTGATTCATACACCATTTAAACTGCCTCTTTTTTAACACGCTTTTATTAGCTTGGGTTGTGTCTATCTATCTATCTATCCATCTATGTAACGGAATCTTTGAGCCTAATTTTTACCAACTCCCAGCGATTCAATTTCTTTGAAACTTTGCACACGTATCAAGGACCGATGACAATGCAATAATTTAAAAACAGTATCCCGTTATCCTGATTAGGACCGCCAGGATAAATAAATTCCTTTACAGATCCTCTGTGAAACAGTAAGCGAGCTAGAGCTAGGCGAGTGATCTGCGCATGCGTGCAGTTTCAGTCTTACTCGTCAATGGAGGCACTCGACACAGCGCAAGGCTGACAGACTTTGTTCCGCACAAACTTGTTCGGAGTAGTCGCATGCTCAACTCCGCTCATTCCTTATTCATACGGCGGGAGTAACAATGAGTCTAATACATGGTAATTGCTGTTTATAGCCGATAAAGAAGGAATTCAATATGATTAAAACTTTGTAATCATAAAGCGTTAACAATTAAAATAGAAATAACAAATATAAATTGAATAAACACAACTTAAACTTGAATCAGATAGGTTCATGGAAAACTGACTGATCGCGTCTTGATTGTTTCAGTATTATCCTAGATTGCCTCTCAGTGCTGGGTGTCAGTAATTTGGCACCCTCTACCTTCCGTAAATGTGAACCAGAACTAACCAAAACTAATTGATATATCGAACTAAAAATGAAAAATAAATAATAGTTTAAAAAACTAAAAAACACGCTTTTATATGCAACCGAACTAAAAATTAGAAAATAATTTTTCATTACAAAGAGTTTGTCACTTCAGAATAAAAGCGTGGGGTGCTTAATATATTAAATGTTATAATTATTCTATTTGCAAATATCTATGAGGGAAAAGTTATGAAAAATAGTAAAATGCACCCCACGCTTTTTACTTTGTAGTGACAAACTCTTTGTAATGAAAAATTATTTTCTAATTTTTAGTTCGGTTGCATATAAAAGCGTGTTTTTTTAGTTTTTTAAACTATTATTTTTTTCATATTCTTTAAATTCAGTTAAAATATCACCTAAGTAATAATTATTATTGTCAATAATCTTATTACTTTCTTTATGTCATCTTTCAATCTTTTTCAGTTCTTTTTAACTTCAATATTCTCTTTTGATAGACATGTTTTTTTATTACGCAAGCAACAACAGGGGTCGCCGGCGACCTCAAACACCTATAACTCAGGCAATAAACTTTTAAGACATACGTAATTTGCTGTGGTAATAGTATCGGTGAAGCTACAAAGGTAGGTGTAGCAGCAAGATTATAACACAACTTTTACAAGAAATGTGTCTAAAATATTATTCGGTGAGGTCACGGGCGACCCCGTGTAGTCGTTTAAGGGTTTAAAGTAATTGATATCCTATTTGCCACCCTGTATCTCCGAACCATTCACTTTTTGACTAAGGTAGATCGGATTAGATCGTCATATTTTAGCCACAGGAATCTATGGTAGCTTTTTTTTCCGCACCTTTCAGAGACACCCTGTATATAGGGTCGCGTCATTCATATTCGTTTGACGTGTGTTGACGTCGTCTGGACCATTTTTAGGCCATATTATTAAATGAGATAAGTGTTAACATCAGTGCCGGAGAAATACAGTTTCTAGTATTATTAGAATAACCGTTTACAAAACACTTTTTAATTATTATTAAGTCGTAACCGACTTTAAATAAAAACCTTTGGCATCAAGGCAAAACGAAAAGCACAAATTCTAGACGCTATTAATTATATAAGTTGTCAAAATATAGGGACTTTACCCAGTCTTGCCAACTTTTCCCGGCACAATAATTTCCCTTACGTCCCCGACCTCTAACCACCTAAAGTCGAGGATCTGTCGCAACCTATTCCCAGTATACAGGGTGGCCACCATATTTGACACGGTCTGTGACTGGATAACTATAGGATTGTTTAAAAAAGTAAATAGGGGAACATATAGAGGTTGGATAAGGCCAGAGCATAAAATTATTTTAGGCCATACAGCAGAGGTGGCCAACTTGTTTAGGCCCAAGATCGACTTTTCAGTGACGGCACCCAGTGCGATCTACCAATGTCATATTCAGGGCCGTATTAAGGGTATGAGGCGCCCTAGGCTAGAATTCCCAGAGCGCCTATTTTCGTACAAAGAATATTTCATTTATATCCCCGCAGAAAAATTAGTTCTAATCCCCACCCGACCTAAACTTTTTAGAAACTTCCCTGTGTAGCGCCTATTACTCCCCTATCTGGCGCCTATTTTTTCATGGCGCCCTAGGCTGTAGCCTAGTCAGCCTAATGGATAATACGGCACTGGTCATATTTCGGCATTTCGGAAAAAAAGGTCTTCACCCCGATTGTGTACTTTCTTTACAGAGCGCCCAACTCCCATTATTTTCTTTTTTCTCTCATATAGTACTTTTGAAGAGCAAAAAAAACAAGTCCCCACCTCATTTTTTCAAAATCACAATCATTTGTAACAACCACCCGCCCTTTTCTGCCCAGTCGATCGCGATCGACCGGTTTGCCACTCCTGCCATACAGGGTGCCTCAAAAAAGTGTGACGTATCAAAGTTATATTTTTTAATGGAACACATTTTATGACGGGTTTAGATTCTACACAAGAAAATACCTCAAGTGTGTTAATAATTACAAATGTCCAATTTTATTTATTTTTGTGATATTTAATTATTTTTTAAAACGCAGAGGTGCTTTTAACCTTTTTTTGTTTCAACACTATATACTCTTTGAAGTTTAAAATTTGTTACAAGAGAAAAGTCTACCTTATCATATGTAGGTCATATCGAGATTATATGTTGTAGAGGGTGATCAAAAAGTAATTTTAATATTTCATAAAATCAAATAGAAATACCTTTTTTATTTTAAATGAAACACTTTGTATTTTTTTACACCATATGATGACAATAAAATACCCTTTTAAATGGTACAAAGGTTGCTTATACTCATCTTTTATACTTTTTTAGTAAATTCCTTTTAACATATTTTCATTTTAAATGTCTATTTAAATTTAAGTAGGCCGCGATATGGCTATGTCTGGTTAGTTAGCCATTATTGTGGGATGTAGATTTGTCTGAAAAAAGTACAAAATTTAATTACTTAATGCTACTTTGAATAATACTTATTTCAGCTAAATGTTTTAATGATAAAACTTGTGTTTTTAAAAAATCCTACTAATGCCTTTAATTAGTTGATGATATTCTCTGATCTAACACTCGTTTTTTCCATTATCTAAATTATTTTGTCAAATTTTTAAAAGCAACTACTTAGGTAACCAGATGGTCTCTGCTGAAATATTTAGGATTAACTTAAGACTAAAGTAAACCTTTTTTACATTTTACCAGTATTATATCATCTTGTTGTTGTAGAAGAAGGGTTTTTACTTAAAATCACTAAAATTTCTTTTAAACTGATTAAAATACTAGTAATCGATAAATGGTCATTGTTAATTCCTTAAGAAAAAATAAGAAAAATATTAATGGCTGCTCTATCATAGCCAACTTTAGTTTAAATAAACATTTGGACTAAAAATTTATAAACACGGAATTTATCAAAAAAGCACAAAAGATAAGTATAGGCAACCTACCGCCATTTGAAAGAGCAAGAAAAGACCTTCGCGGACAGCAGATTTTACATTCTAGAAACACTGGGGATAAAAAGAACGAACAAAGTGGAAAGTTTGGGGCCTGTCCAGTTGGACAGTATAGGGATGCAAACGTGCCGCATCGCGAGTTTCTCTGTTGGGAACCGTGACTGGAGGAATTAAGTATACTGAACAATTCTTTAAAGCAGAAGCCATGGAAGTATCGATAAAAAAGCGATGAATTTCTCACAGCCCGACGATAAGCAAGAGAGGGAAGCCTTTTTGTAAGTGAATTTCTACAAAAGTAAACTTAAATAAACAAAATATATATTTTTCTTAGTTTTGGCGTAAATTTAATATGTAGAAGTTAGACCCACAAATCGTGTTAACTAGTGTTACGATGATTTATCTAACAATGCTAGGGTTGATGAATAGACAATATCTTTTAACAGGCTGTTAAACAGACTATCAGCTAAATAAATATTTATCAGGGTTAAATAGGGCCGTTTTAATAGTCAAGCTTATTCTGAAAATATAGGGTGTCTGCCTATACTTACACCCATTTTGCTCGCGAATAAATTTATAACTAAAGGATCAGAGCGTTTCTCAATTTTTTTCAAAGTTTTTATTGTATCGTCACCATTTGATTTGTTGTGATATTTCGTTAACACAAAAACAAAATGGCCAACTTTCTGATGTGGGGTAACTTTTGTGGTTTTAAATGGAACATCATATATTTTCTAAACCTTATTTTTTTTAATGTAACATAAGCCATGGTAATTTTAAAGAATAAAAGAAATATTGGTCTCTAAATAAATTGAATAAAATAGGAGTGTCATTTGACAATAAAAATTTGCTATTTGAGTGTGGTGGACAATGATTTTTCATGAGTAAATACTAAAAGAATATCGAACTTTGATTTTCTTTTTTAAACTATTTACACAACGTTTCGGCAGTCCTATCTCTGTCCGTTTTCAAGTGTAAACTAATAAAATAATAATAAAAACATAAAAAACATGTTCATACTTGTAAACGAAAGGAGATAGGACTGCCCGAAACGGTGTGTGAACACTTAAAATTAAGACAATGTCTATTAGTTTACACTAGAAAACGGACAGAGATAAGACTGGCGGAACGGTATGTAAATAGGTTAAATAAAGACAACAAAAATCCGAAATTGTTTTAGTATCAAAAATTTGCTAGTTACCTCATTATACGGAAAAAATACGGCAGCAAAGCTTTAGGTTATTTCCAATATAAAGAAAAGGTTGTTAAAAAGTAATGTAGCTTAACTGCAACTTTTGTTTTGAGAATAACGTATAGCTTTAATGCCATATTTCTTTTGTAATCTTGTTTATGGCAATTTTATTATTGTTAAATATAGTTTTACATGCCATGCAGTCAATTTTGTAAAGATCGATACATCCAATATTTCTTAAAATAACTGAACTGAATCTAAAAATTGATGACAAATATTAAACTTACAAACAACATTGTCCTATCGGAAAATCAGCAATTTTGTTTCTGTGTTAACGGAGTGTCACAACCAAATAGCGAAGATAAAATAATAAAAAAATCTTAATTTCTTGTGAGAACCGCATATTTATAACTTTATTTATTAAGTGTACAGTTATTCTCGATCAAAATATAGTAGAACACCCGGATCTTAATACTAAAACAATACTATTTTGATATTGTAGTTATCATAAAATTCAATATGTATAAATTTTAATTGTTGATATATTTAGCTAGTAAAAACGTTTATAGTTTATTTGTTTTCTGAGAATATAAATTTAATATGATTTGGCGCTTCTTCAGAGTAAAGATATTTAATTAATATTAATGATAAAGCAAAATATAAAATGATTATTTTATATTAAATACTTCATTAAGTATTAATTTATTTCTTTAAAAGTAAACTTAATTTTTATTATATTATTACCGGAGCAGAAAAGCTCTTCATAAAAATATTAACAGTTTTTATTATAAAATATTTAATAAAATTTCTATTCTAGAGAAAAGTCAAATAATATTTTGTTTAAACATGTTTTATTACAAAAGCAAAAGTTTCATCTTAATATTTTTATTAGCAAAATTGCTTTAAATGAAACCCAATTAAAAAAAACTAGAAGAAAACTATTTTAATTATTATGAGAAGGTAGGTTTTTACAGTGATCCCTATACCAAAACTGTTAGGTATATGAGATATTTAAAAATTTTAAATAATCTATACCTTACATATTTCGTCGTTATAATAGGCATTTTTGGATTTTTTGATTACAGGAACACCTTTGGTTTTGAGCTGGATGAATTTAGTAAGTAAATAAAACTTGTATCTGGATTTACTAAAGAAGATAATATAAGCTTAAGTATGGCATAGTAATAGTAAAGTTAAAAAAAACTTTATTTTTTTAACACTATAAATTTTGACGGTACTAAAATATATTTATATCTTAGGCTAAGTCTGCTCAAAAATAGTAGAAAAAATTGATAAAATCTAAACATTTATTCTTTTTTATCATCAAAAATGTAATTTTTAACCCACTTCAAAAAAAAGGAGAAGGTTCTATATTACCGATTACTCCTCGAATTACTCCGTTAATTGTAGACTGGTTAAAAAAAAACCTGGTCCCATAAGAAAACCCAGTCAGTATCGCGATAGACAAAGGTACTAGACCTATTTTTCAGGTAAAGCTACCTCTAGTAGATATATGCTAGCTATGCAGTGCCAGATTAGAAGTTCTGATGCCCTTACTCCTTTGGGGCTCCCAGCTCCCCAGAAAAATGTAGTGGGCCACACCTTGTAAATATAAAAATAGGTGAGGACCTTTTTTTTACTTCTCAAAATTATTGTGGGACAATAAAATAATTGTGGAGTAAGAAGTTAAAGGTTTTTATTGACGAGGACCTTCTTTTTCTCTTCTTTTTCCCTTAATATTATTGTGGGACAATAAAATCATTGTGGAGTAAAATATTAAAGGTTTTTATCAGTGATGACTTTTCTTTTTTGTTTTTTTTTGGTCCTTAAAAATTAATTGGCCACGCCTAAATATCTTTGGCCCCCTTGATCACTCCAAAAGCAAAAGCTGACGTCTAAGGCACTGGCCCTTAGACATGAAAGTTTTTGAGGACTTATTATTCTTATACGTTTCTTTTCACTAACCCCAAAATTTTTGAAGAGCAAAAAAAAGGTCACCATGCAGCACCTCTTTACAACATACAGCATACAACATTTCTTTTTACTAACCCAAACATTTTTAAAGAAGAAAAAAATAGGTCACTACCTTAATACAACATTTCCTTTGACTAACCGAAACCTTTTTTAAAAATACAAGAAAAACGATGCCCCCATTCTGGTGCCCCCACAAGGTTAATCCGGAACTGTACTTATGCTTGATGAACAATCATGGTAGTAAATAATGTAATGTCACAATATTTTTGCTTGTCAAATCGTTGTGATTTAGCTTATAGTTATTATTTTAAGCTTTTTTTTATTGTGTAATTGCATGTATTTTATTTTTGTGGGTCAGTTGTTTCCGTTTTTACCCAACCTATACCTATTAGGGATAGCATTGCCCATTTGTGCGAAGAGTTTACGTGAGAGAAGTACTCGTACTGTTTTTAGTGGATGGTCACTGATTAAATATTAATAATAAAAACTAAAAGGGTAAGATAATTGAAAAGAAATTAAAACGACTTCAAAAAGATAAATAAAACTTACTAAAAACAAAAAAAAATATATAAAAAAATTAGAAAAATAAAATCAGGTAATAACATTCCGTTAAACTGCTAAATGTTTATAACTTAAATCACAAAATATTTGTATACTTAAATAGCATATGTTATTACCCGACTTAATTTTTGTAAATTTTTTTAATTCATTATTTTTAAAAAATTTTTGTTAGTTTTATGTATCTTTGTGAAGTCGATTTATTGCTTTTTTAATATTTATTAAGTTTGTACATTTTAGGCAACTTAATACCTAATAATAATATATATTTCCACGCCACTGCTATAAGAAATAATCTAAATAGGATTATTTCATAAATTTTACTATTGTCCAATATAACCTATGGAATTGTATCAAAAGATCTTTTTTAAAGCCTAAGTAAGATAAAAAATAAATTAAAATTATAGGAGGTACTCATAATCTCAACTCAGCAAATATCCAACCTTAAGGCTTATTAACCCTAACACTAGAGAGCCTCTTTGACATAGTGCCTATAAGAACAGTTAATTAGGAAGTTAAGATCTATAAAATAATTAATTAAAAAATAAAAATTACCACTTTCCATAAAGATTGAGCAGGTTTCTTATTAGAAGTATCGTTCGAAAGGTAATTACGGTAAATATTTTTGAGTAAAAATGGTACGCCACTAAATTTTTCTAAAATATATTTTGGTTTAATGTTTGTTTAGTATTTGAACAAATTTTATCTCTCGAGTTTCTTTTATTCGATTAATGGTTTTCGCGTGAATAAATATAAACTATTTTTTGGTTTCTTAAAATCGCCACCTAATTAAAAAATTAATAAAAAATGTGATTATTTACTGTAGAATTAAATATTAGAAATATAAAATGATCATGTGGAGAAATGTTTTAAATTTATTTACGCGAAATCGGTACACCAAATAATTTAAAAAATCAATAGATTAAATTTGTTTAAAACTAAACAAGAATTTAAATAACTATTCTTTATATTAGAAAATGCAGTGATGCTCTAATTTCCTTTCAAAAAATATTCATCGTAAATACCGTACGGACGACACTGGTAACAATTATTGTTTTTGCACTTCCGGGATTAATATGGCTACTTTAGTCCCTTCAAACAAAGACTTAAGTAGTATATTTTATCCTTGGGAACTAAAGTGTATCACAGCAACAAATAATCCAAAAATAACAAATTCAAATTTAATTTTTATTATTATTTATAAAATATTTAAATTAAGATAACAATAACGTTAAAATAGTTGAAAGTATTTAATAGACTACGAGTTGCACGAAACTGATTCTGCAGGTCCTTTTTCTAAATCACAATTTTCTATTACGAAAAACTAATTTTAAAAAAGTAATGACATGAAAACTCTATTTGTTGTTACCATACCAACCGTCAAGCAATTATTTCAAAGCTTACGTGTAGGCGTACTGAAATTTACTTTACCAAAATATGACTAAGTAGTAAATACATTGTATGGCTACGATTTTATTTTCAATTTTTACTAAATATAAAAATGCAAAAAAAAGTGTGAAAGTCCAAAAAATTGATATAACACGGTACTCAAGTGACTTAATCCTTGAGAGCGCCCTTGTTTAACAAACTCCACTCCCAAGAATAAACGGATCACTTTAGTCCCGTGCTACATAATATAACTAATTATATGTGATAGAAAAAAAAGGTTTAATAGTCTTAGAAGATATAATAAAACGATTTCACCGGTCAACAAAAAAAATGTGGTTCTGTTCTCATGCTGAAATTCAGATTCTAGGCATTAAAAAAACACTTAAATTTTCATTTTTACGTCTTAAAGTTTGCTTTTGTATAGATAAGCATTTATTAATTCCAAATAACAAATAGTTACATATAAAACCCAAAGGGTGTGGAACCATGTCATACAATAATGTGATAATATATTATCTTAATTACTACACCTACCTAGTAACTTTTATCCTCATCATCAAAAAATTCACTTAGTGTGTAAAATGATTTTGTTAACAGATATTTCTTAATACACTTTTTTAGTTCACTCTCTGAGAGTAGCCTAACTGATTCAGGAAATGAATTAAAAAAATTTAATTACTGAAAATTTGACATTTTTCTGAATGTATGAAAAATTGCATTTATCACGAGTGGAGCTTGCCGCCCTTATCTCGAGTGTCATGATCATGACTAAGGTGACACTCGGCAAACAAATCAAGTTACCCCTTACAAACATGACAGAATCCAAAATGTAAGATTTATAACAGTTAAGATTTTTTGTCAACAAATACTTCTCGACAGCTCTCTGTTTGTTTCATTCCATAGATATTTCTAACACAACGCTTCTGCAGCACCATAACTCTGTCAATTCTTGAAGAATTTCCCCAAAATACCAACCCATACTTAAGCCGACTCTGTATATATGCATGGTATGCTGTAATAGCAGCATCCACACCAACATTCTTAGCAATAACTCCCAAAGCATAGAGCAAATCTGGCAACCCCCAAAGCAACCTCCTCGATATGAGCTTCCCAGTCCAGTCTACAATCAAGTTCACACCCAGAAACCGAACCGTATCAGACGACACCAACTCCTGCCCACGATAGTTAGTTCTTATTGTATTTTTTGTTTTGTTTCCAAACTGAACTATTTGTGTTTTTGTTATATTTAATAGCAAATCATTTTCAGCAAAATATTCGTTAAGTTGATCCAAAGAATTAGTAATATTTGTCAACAAAAGCTCATCATTTGCTTCACTAAATATTAAAGTGGTGTCATCTGCATATAGCACCACATGATCAGGTGATATTCCCGGCAATTCGTTGGTGTATAAAATGTATAAGAGTGGTCCTAGGACAGAGCCCTGAGGAACTCCCCTTTTAAGAATACCTTATTGGATTTTAAAAGATTACCAACCTCATCACGCTCAACAACTTGCTGGGATCTATCAGTCAAATATGATTTTATTAGTTGCAGAGCCATGCCTCTGATACCATATAAATCCAATTTTCTACACAATATTTCATGGTTCACACTATCGAAAGCTTTCGAAAGGTCAAGACACACTGCAGCAGTTTTATTTTTATTGTTTAAAGAGTCTAGAACTTTTTTAATACCTGATAGATTGCACGAATTGTGTTCTTGCCCTTCCGAAAGCCATTCTGGTTATCTGAGAGTACAACATTCCTCTCCAAAAACTCAATCAGCCTATTATAGATAATTTTTTCAAAAATCTTGTTAACATTAGACAATAAGGAAATAGGTCTATAATTGTTTTCTAAATCTTTTTCATTCTTTTTATGTATGGCTTTAACATAAGCATTTTTAAGCAAACTTGGATATTTCCCAGACGTGAAGCATAGGTTTATAATATGAAATCGGCCCTGAGATTATATTTGAAACAGCCTTTAATAATAGTAACAGGAATTTCATCCTCTACAACAGATGTCTTATTTTTTTAGTTTATTTATTATTATTTTAACTTCATATGGAGTACAAATTCGAGGAACACCATTAGGATACTCGGGAACACGGTAAGGGCTACAGGGAGGTTGGTTGATATTGGGGCAAAGTTGCGCATTTTTTACTGTAACAATATTCCGTTTCAAAAATTTAAGTTTGCAGCCGTTCCGGAATTATCCGGATTAAAACCGATATTTGCGAAAACAAGTTTTTATTTTCTTCTTCGGTTTATTTAAAGAGAAGATATTTTTAAAACAAACGACACATTAACGCATTGCCACTTTTTCTGTTGTTATAAAATGATGTCATTAAGTTTAAAATCCGACGTTTCGTCTTTGAAGCCACCATCATCAAGTTTGTTTTTTTTATGGGCAAATTATTTGGTTTTAAAACCTGGTCCACTTAAATATTAACTCTAAATCCAACGACATATCACACTTTCCATTTTATGCGACGTTTCGAACCGAAAAACCATCAATTCACTCATTTTGCCATTAAAAATTACGTTTTTGTTCCAAACGATTGTGGAAACTTCCATTCGAAGGTAAGTATGCATCCATTTATTTCTGTTACTACTCATTTTTAGTCCTTTGAATATTTTATTTATTCATAATTTAACTAACAAGCTACAAAAATTAAGATTATTTACATACATTTAGTTAGACGTAATAAAATAAAGCATTTAATTTAATCAAACGCCTCTATAAATATTATCGTAGCCTGTAATAAAAAAATTGAATGCACACTTACCTGCAAACGGAAATGTCCCTGAACGTTAGGGGTAAAATCGTTATTTGTAATGGCGAAATGATGAATGATGATGGTTTTTCGGTTCGAAACGTTGCATAAATGTAAAGTGTTTATTATGTTTAAAACCAAATATTTCGCCTCTTTAAAAAAAAAACAAAGTTGATGATGTTGGCTTAAACACGAAACGTCGGATCCTAAATTTAGCGACATCATTTTATAGAACAGGGAACGTGGCAATGTTAATGTGTCGTTTGTTTTAAAATATCTTTTTACATAAACCAAAGAAAAATAAAAATTGTTTCACGAAATTTCGGTTTAATCCGGATAATTTCGGAACGGCTGCAAATTTTTAATTTTTTAAAACGGAATATTGTTAAGAATAAAAATGCGCAACATTGTCCAAATTTAACCAACCCTGTAACTCCTACCGTTTCCGAGATCCCAATGATGTTCCTCGAAATTGTAACACCCTGTATATAGTACGCTAGTTTTCCAAAATGTACCTATATGGTATATGTGTACATATAGCATTTTAGCGGCGTCCGGGCCCCTCCCAGGGTGATGCCAGGCCCCCCTAGGCCCCTCCAGGTTCAATAGCTAGTTACGCCTATGGGTAGAAATAGTCGCATAATAATAAAAAATTCCCATAGGTGCTTAGCAGGTGCAGTGTTAATTTTTATGAAAATATCCAAAACGTTTTTAAAGGTACGATAAAAACACGATTTGTCCTAAATTTTTAATATCCTGTAGCTCAGTGCGGTATTACCCATTAGAGCTGACTAGGCTACAGCCATAGGGCACCATGAAAAAATAGGCGCCAGACAGGGGAGTTTTTAACAAAGATTAGGTCTGTAGGATTTGCCTTGTGAATAAGGCGCTCTGGAATGAAATAGGCGCGAAAAGGAGAGAAAGACTTTTTTATTTTGCTCTTCAAATTTTATTCCGGGTCGTGGAGTAAGGCGCTTTGCACTAAAAATAGGCGCCGGGCTATTATTTGCTCTTCAAAATTTTTTTGTTGATGTTTTTGTGGTATTTATCTTAACAATACGCGCTCCGGGAATTCCAGCCTAGGGCGCCCAAAACAGTTAATACGGCCCTGCTGTAGCTTAAAAGTTAGGAAGAGGAACATAATATGTTCATATAAACTTTTTTCTAAAATATGCCAAAGAATTATATTCTGTATTTTGACCCATCAAATAATGTACATCCTGTATAAAAATAATTGATGTTTTCCAAAAATTTGAAAAACTGCTCTAATTTCTACAAAACTAGACTTTAATAAAAAAAATATACCTATATTTTCCTTAGTTTTGGGCTAAAAGCAACTAAAATTTAATATGGAGAAGTCAGACACAAAAATCGTATACATATACCAGTATATTGTTCTTAAATTTTAACACCTTCTAGTCCCAAAACTATGACGTTTAGGACATAATATGTTCAAATGAAGTTTTTTTGTATTTTTCGTTGGTTAGTTACTGGTTACCCTGTATATTAGAGCAACATATAATATTTAAAAAGCTTTTCAAACCGTGTTTTGCTTAGCGATATACCGGGTGATTCTTAAAGATGGGTCCTCTCTACAATTTATTTACTTTTTAAGAAGGGAGAAAAATAAAATTTCATATGTCGATATTTTACTTAAATGTGCGCTGGTTATTCTATTTACTTGTTTTCTATCACTATTGGTTTAACCAGAAATAGTTGCTACTGTGAAATTTAAGACAGCACCACCAGCAGCAGCGGCTGGTGATGGACAATATGGTGGGTCCACCCGCACCATAGGTAGAAACTAAAGCTTAAAATTTGATCGAGGCCTCCTATTATAAGTACTTAATATATTTTTAGTGATGATTAGTTATATAGTAAAACAAATAACGGGTTAAAGTGATTTGATGGAGTGTAACAATCAACAAATAAAACAAAATTATTAGTTTATTTAACAATGGTGCGGGTTGACCCATTAAATTGGCCATTACCAGTCGCTGCTGACCATCAGTTCAATTTACTAACGTACCCCAGTCAAAAAATATATATATATTTTATTTCTTGTGGTTGCACACCAAAAGATTATTCTCATAAATAATAAATAACAAAACACAACTATAGCAAATAAAAAAAAACTTTTAAAAAATTGTAATTAAGCATTTTAATTAAATTGCCCACGTACCAAAAGAAATTTAAGTTTAGCACTCTACAAAAAAAGGTAATAAAGAAAAATGCTGAAAACAGGCATATTTCCGAGTAATTCGAAACACGTTTTAAAAGGCTAAATTTTTTTAGCAAATAAACTTAACATTATTGGACGTTTAAATTTATAAAGTTTGCAGAAAAAAAAAACAATGTGGGTTTTAAATAACAAAGGTTAATAAATTTAACCTTTTTTAAAAGTAACATTTATTAAAATAGGTGTTTAAACGTAAGTAAACTTTAAGCATCTAACATTTATTATATAGTGCATTTCTATTAAAACGAGTCGCCCTACATAATTTCATTATTTTAACACTTTAAGAAAATTCCTGAAATACGTCAATTTTTATTTTTAGCGGGACACATTTTTGTGTCAAAATTTACTTGTCTAGGGTTATCCTCTCCCCCACCAACATATACTTCAAAAGTTTAAATGGAAAAGGGGGTTTAGTGATACCTGATTTTAAGGGGTTTAAATTCCCTCTTTAACAGACTTAAGTTTTTGAAAATCGGTTTAGTAGTTTCTGAGAAAATGTACCCCAAATACCTGGTGTCCTTAGCCACTGTAACTTTTTTAATTCTTAAAATATTACAATAAAATTTGGTACATTGGTATATCGCCTAAATAAGCAATATTTAAAGGATTCAGTTGTTCTCTGTTACTTCCGGTTTGGGCGGAAATGACTTTAACTTTCTTATTTAAAATGGGACACCCGTTATATTTTTGTTTATTTGACTAGACACTGCCATTCCGAGTACAATGACACTCTATTGGCTGCTTTTTGGCATCTAACCAATAAATATTTTTAGTTTTTAATTTAGCGTTTTATTATTGCGATAAAACTATAAACTTTGGCCCAAGGAGTCACGGAAAAATAAATGTTGATGCAAAATTAAACGTTTTATTACATTTATATACTAAATTAAAAATTAAAAACTAGAAATATTGATTTTAAAGGTTAGTTGTCAAAAAGTTGCAAACGGAGTCATTGTACTCGGAATGATGTTTTCTGTACAAATAAATAATAATATACCGGGTGTCCCATTTAAAATAATAAAGTTTAGGTCCATTTTCGGCAAAACCGGAAGTAACAGAAAACAACTAAGTTTATAAAATATTGCACATTTATGTGATATATCTACTTACCAAATTTAATTTAATATTTTTAAAAAATTTGCAGTGGCTTAAGACACCAAGTATTTAGGGTACATTTTCTCTAAAACTACTTAACCGATTGTGAAAAACTGAAATCTGTTGAAGAGAGAATTTAAAACCCTTTGAGATAAGGTATCATTTGAACCCCTTTCCCATTTAAACTTTTTGACGTTTGTGTTGGTGAGGGGAAAGGATAACCGTAAACAAATAAAATTTGACACAAAATGTGACAACTTAAAAATTAAAATTGACGTGTATCAGAAGTTTTTTTGGTGTACAAATAACGGAGTTATAGGGTGTGACTCGTTTTTATTGGAAAGAACTTTATTAAAACGTGCTACCTCTATGGAGTGATTTACTAAAGAATGTGCAAATTGAAAATGCATAAAGAAAATCCCAGGAGTAATCACACACAAGTGTCATACAGTGACAAAATAATCACTTTTTTGTAGTAAAGTTGCAGTAGTCGGCCAAAATCATGATATTTTTTAGGATTTTTATATGAAGGTAGGGGTGAGTGGGGTGGATTCACACAAGGGGCACCTACATACAGTGAGTTTATTTAAAGTTAGATACAAGGTTAAATATTAACGTAAGTAGGTGTACGCTGTTTTTATGTGTTTATACAGACTAGTGACATTTCAGAATTGTCTTGCGGGAAGAACGTGTGCACAACACAAAACGTGTTTTTACCTTACTTAAATAATTTCATAACATACCTTTGAATATATTTTGTGCCCAGTTACTATTGTTTGAATTAATTATTGCTATTTAATCTTAATTTTAATAATAATATTCATTAGGTGTAAATTATTATAGATAAAGGGAGTTTTTATAGCGTGTTTTTTATTAATTAATATGTTATGGGGTAGATTCATACACAAACACATAAGACACACTCATACAGAATAAATGTGCTCCATGCCCTTTATTATTATTTTTAATTCTTTTTTTTTTTGTTACGGAGATGATGATGGTTAGGAATTATAAGAAGTAGTTTAACTGAAGTATTTTTAAGCAAAAAGCGAGGGTGCATTATCAATTTTGTGTTTCCAGATGTTAAAGATAAAGAATAAAATAATTTATCAGACATAGTAATAATGCTACTTGATCCTGGGTCAGCTGTTAATAATATAATGTATTAATTTTAGGTTTTGTCAGGTAAGTTATCTTTGTGTGTTGTTTTGCTAGATTTTGATTCTTTTGTTTGGTATAATTAGTAACATATAAGCAACAATTTTCTACATTTTAAGACTTTTAGTTTTATTAAATATAACTGATCAAAATTAAGAACCATATACGTAACGTAAAGAGTACTAAAACAGGCTCTTTTCACATTACCAGATTTAGAAAGAAATTGTTTATTAATTTTAAATTTGCTTTTTAAATTTGCTTTCTATGTTAAAAAACTCTAATAGTGTTTTCTTTAAAAAGGTACTTTTAAAAACAATAATAAACAATATTTATGACCAATAAATAGTGATTTTAAATGTGTCCTTCCGGTTGTATGAATGTACCCCACTAATGGGGTACATTCATAATATTCCCTTTTTTTTAACTGTTATGAAATTTGCGCATATAAATTTTCGGTATTATTAAGGTTCTATCACAATATTAAATAGTAAACTTATCAATGTGTCATAAAATAAAAGAGATATTCCGAAAACACGGGATTTCACAAAGCGAACTATAAACACTGTGTAAAGCCTCCCCACCTTCCCCTATTCCTAGCCTCATCTAGCAATTTTAATTGCAAACCAAAATGATATATATATATATATATATATATATATATATATATATATATATATATATATATATATATATATATATATATATATATATATATATTTGTATTTAAAATTTATAATAACTGGATAAAATGCTGGAATTTGTAAAAATGAATTGTAACATGTGTGTGACTTCCAGTTCTTTAACCTGTTTTTACTTGAAGCATTTAATATGTTTAACCTACGATTAGTTTCGGAAATATGGCCGTTTAAATCCAAAAGTAGTAAATATTTAATTTCACCATACGCTAAAGGTTATGGCTTAGACACCTGTGCCAAGAGGGGATTTCGCGATTTACTACAGCGCGACAAATTAATTTACCGGAGGATACCTTGTACCCGGTTAAGTACCTTCACCAAATATGAGCTTCGTATACAGAACGATCATAAAAAACAAAAATATATCCATCAGAAATTGTTGAGCGCGTCAGATTAAAATAGGGCGAGTTAATTACATGCTAAACAGTCGTCAATTTCAGGCGTTTAACCAACTATAACCGCGGTAATAATTGGTGACCAACTTTGACGTATAATACATTGCTTAAACGTCAACATAACCGATTGGTACATACCGTTTTAAATTTGGTTCTTCGCCTAAAATTGATGTACATATGTATGTTCCACTAATCAGTCAATTTGAAAGTGACGTAAAGGAAACAGAGCGCTACAAAAAAAATAATTTTGACAGTTTTGAGCGTGGCGATTTTTTAAATTTTGATGAAAATAATTAAATGATAACAAAAAATGTATAATCTGATACGATCCGAACGATTTCCACGAGCGGAAATAATAACAATATTTTTTGACATATTTAAAAATCTATAGCCGCTTCCCCCACTGATGAAAATGTATACATTATATAATATTTTTTCTTCTTATCATTTAAGCTTTGTAACCCTAAAGGTTTCTTTGACCCTCGAGTAAATTCCTATTTAGCATCGTGGACTCCCCTACTATCATTCGTTAAATTTTACAGAAAACGATTTTTTCCTATTGCGTTATTTTTACAACAAAAACCGAAAACTGAATTAAAGCTTTGCACCTATGTTTATACAAAAAAAAACCAACTTTGTTTTGGGAGATAACGCAATGAGAAGAAAAATTTTTTTGTAAAATTTGTCGAAAGTTGCTTACAATGTTTTGTTAAAAACCCATCGATATGTTCTATCTAGTTGGCAACAATACTTATTTTGATATTTTTTTAATCTTTTTGACATCCCACGAAGGCATATGCCTAAATACCAGAGTACCGTGAATGTCGGGTTATTAGATGTTTAACCCATCGTTCCCCTGTTCCGTCAACGTTGTCCAAGCACTGAAACATGCAGTTATGCATTTCACAGTACTTTTTAGACAACGCGGTAGTGCCACCACCGTCGTTATTTTTAAATAACTACCACCTAAATATGTCTCCCCGCTGAGAATCGAACCGACGACCTCTGGCTTCGAAGATCAAAGCTCTGTCCACTGCGCCCCGGGGAGACACAATGATGCTTAACTAGATGCCTTTGAGGCTTCTTTCTGCCTGTCGTCCAGTTTTTTTAGCTGTCTTATCATCAGAACCAGTAGCGTAGTTAGGTGTAGGCGGTCGCCTATAGCCTCGCGCCCAGGGATGCCTCTCGGCTACTAATTAATTTTTATTTTCTATTAAAAAAAAGTAATAATAAATTACCCTTTGGCGCATTTTCCATAAAATGTAATATAGGTACACATCTCTTTTAAATTTCCCGGCCATATTTCCGAAGCTATTAACGATAGATTTGTCAAATGAGGTATTTTCTCAAAGCTCTTTTAACAACCTTTTTAATAGTGATATAAAATACAGGCTGTCCTATTAAAGAACAGTTTACCTTTTTATTTTTTCTTCTTTTGTTATGCTCAAAAGATAAAATATAAAAAACTATAAAATTTTTATATGGAAAGTTGTTTTTATCTTTTTTACTTATCGCTGTAGGTGAGTGGCGAAATATTAATAGAAACCCTGTACCTAATATATTTTTATTGAATGTTAGTTTTTGATGATCAGTTATTTTTACATTTATCACTTTTGGATGTTTATTTTTATCATTCTTTTATCAAAAGATGTATTTTAACAAACCTACTATTTTAAAATTATTTAACTTTAAATATGTAGAAAACAAATATTTTAAACTTATTTAATAGGCACTTATCAGATTTAACAGCTGTTCGTCAAATTTTTGATGGAGACAATTTATACTTAACAAAACATATTTTTTCAGCATTAAATAAAATATTTGGCAACAAATTTTTGTGCATGTTATAATTGCTAAACAAACAATCAATTATCTTTTTATTTAACACAAATTCGCAATACTGAAATACTTAATTTGTTGCGTAATTTGCCATAAAACATACATATATGTACATACCTCATTTAAATCTGATAATTTATACATTATAAACGCATTTATCTTAATTAGCGTTAGTTTATTCTTTATTTTTAAAATAATAGGGATTTTCAATTTGATGTGATATTTTTTAAAACATAAAATACAAAAACAGGTATTTACTTAGGTAGGTATCTCATCATTTTTTAGAAATATTTAAATTTTACTCCTTAGATATAATTAATATTTTTAAAACGGCCTACCCTGCTCCTCATCTGTTATTTTTATTATATTAAATATGTTTTTAATAAAAGAATCATTTGTTATTACCAAAAGTAAAATATTTGCCAAAATATTTTATTTCTTAAGCTTCTATTAAGAAGCATTTGACCAATTTATTCAAATAAAATGAAGATAATAAACTGGATTATTACCCTATACGCATAAACTTGGAAAATTATTGCCAAGGAGTGCCAAGGACAAACAATAATGGCACAATAGGTAAGTTATTATTTTTAATTAGGGAGATAATTAATTGTTATGAATTAAAAAAAACTTAATTACGAGGTTAATTCTAAAGGCAAATAATAACTATATAATAATAAAAAACATGCCACTTTTTTTTTTGTTACAGATATAATTTGGTTTAATAATTGTAATCAACAATTTTAATTTCAATCGCGTACAGATACACTTACGACCACCACAACTAACAGTAGAGTACTAAAAGGCATACAAAATATCATTATAACATAACTTGTTTATTGGTTTAAAAAAATTAGCTGATGGTTCTGTAATAGAAAATAGTTTAAGACCTTTTTTATTATTTTAAATTATTATTTCGATAGATTTTTAATAAAACATCGTAAGCGACTTACGTTTTACATGATTTTTTCTTTTAATTGCGCCTTTTTTTAAACAAAAACAGAGAACTGATTTAAAGCCGTACATTAATATAGTATACAGAATCAGCTGAATGAAATAACACATAGTCCATGTGAGAAAAAAAGGCAGTCTAACGTGAATACCGGCATGTAAACATTTAAAATTCAATGACTAATCGTACATTCTTTGTTGTTGCTTTACTGGACGATATAGGTACCTTAACCTATTGCTGATACAGTAACAGTATACAAAAAACGCTAACTTTGTTTTAAAAATAACGCAATGAAACCAAAAATATCGTTTCTTATAATATTTGATGTAAGTCGTTTACGATGTTTTGTCAAAAACCCATCGATTAGTCATAAGCAAGTTTTTTCCAAGTGTATTCGTATAGGTTAGGGATAACCCTGTATGTTTATTATTTTTTAATAATAAAAAGTCGTTAAACAATTTATTGCGCATTTATCCATAATAGCTAAAATAATCTTTAAAACTTGGTAAATTATAGATTAAAAGCGCATGTATTGTTAATTTACTATTTTTCTCCAATAAGGGAACTGATGTGTGATACCTATTATTAAAGTAAATAACTAATAATAATATTTTAGCAGGCGCCATTCTTAATAAATATTTAAAGCAAATTTTGTTGGGTTTTTATTAGGTTCTCTTTATATTATTACCATCATTGATTGTAAAATCTGCTTGAAAATCTGCGTACGGTTCGTATGTTTATTATCATATTTAATAGTAGACATCAAACATAGTTTCTAACCAAAAAGGAAAATAATTGCCAAAATTTCTTGTTCTGTGGGTTTTATTGGACTCGACCAAATATTTATTATTTTTTATTAAAAAACAGATATTTCAATTTTTTGATTATTAAAGGTAAAATACACACCTCTCCTAAGTTTGGTAAGCGCATTTTATTTCCTTATAAGTGTTTCCTTTACTAATAACCCCAAATTCTAAAAGTTTTTTTTTAATGACCTTTAGGGTGTTATACTTTTAATAAAACCAAATAACTAATATTTTATATTGGCAGACACCATTTTTGATAAATATTTGATTAATATTTATAGGATTTTGTTAGAGATTTATCAAGTACTCAGATTTATATAACATAATTTATATGTTAAAAACTGTCTACCATTTATTAAGTGTTATTCTTTATTTTTGTTCTGGATAGTAGGAATCAAACATTTTTTTAACTTGGTAAATTATAGTTTAACCCTGTATAAAGGGTAACTGGCTTCGTTTTTACTTTTTTTAAAACAGTTTTAAAATTTTAAAAAATTATAAAAAAATATGTTTCTAAATTAATAAACATTTAAAAATAGTATTTTAAAAGTTCTTACCATCGGACTGCTATCACAAAAAAGACTGCCAGCATGCTAAAAGAGACTGAAACGCGTACACTCCGTTGGCCGTTAATATCTAAACTTTTTACTTAATCATAGTAAAAAATAGCCTACAACACTTCTGAATAGTGTAGCTTTTTAACTGTAAAGAATTAAATAGGGTCCGTACTTCCGCAGAGTAGCGGCTACAAACAATCAAACCAACAAAGTTACAAATTTTACCTCTTTATACGTATATTAGTATATTAAATACATATATTTACTGGTTTATTTAAAACATATTGGCGGGAAATTATTATTCCAATACCTGTAAAGGGTTAAAACCGTCTATTTCCTTTTAAGTGTTTATTATCTATTATTCCCAAATTAAAAGAGCCTGATCGGCCTAAAATTTGAGACTTTTCATTAAAGTACTCGTAAAAAGTGATATTTTATTTTGGCAGATGAAATTTCTGATAAATATTCTAACCTAATTAATAGGCTATGTCAGGTTTTTATCCAATACTTTGCAAATACTCTTTTAAATTTTTACCAATATTTATATTTTACAAACATTTCCTGCCGTTCATCTTATTTTTTATATTTATAGGTAAGTATGTCAATGTAAGGATTCAACATTTTTTTTATCGAAATGTAAAATATTTGACAATTTTTTATAGAAGATATTTAGGAAGAACTGAAAAATTATTTTTTCTTTTTTATTAAAATATGGCAGTAGTTAAAATAATTTATGGTTTATTTGTTCATAAAAGTGAAAAACATACCTGTTTTAAACTTGGAAATTTGTAAATTATAAGGCCATATTTCCTCATAAGCGTAAGGGAACCGCAACGCGATTAAAAGGCACGCGAGCAAGCGATTTTTCGCAGTGCGATTGTTGCATGGTAATTTTCGCCCGCCCGCTGAGTGTCGGTGTGGCTACTTGCATCTACGCATTAGGCCTCAGCTACGATACTAAGCCAAAGCAGCCAGCGTAGAGCGAAGAAATGTGAGAGCGCTGTCTTTGATCTATGGAACTTGTTTTTTTAAATCAGCCGGCTGTACTATTCCTGAGCGAAAAAACCCTGCCGTTCAAAACAAACAAATATTATTTGCGGAGCGTTTTTAATCGGGTATAAACTGGTTTAAAGACGCTGTTTACCTCAAAATATGGTAGTCATTACCGGCAATAGAGAAAAGAGATTTGATACTCTCCGCTCGACGCTTACGATTGTTATCGTGGCCGAGCCCTTAGGATTTAAAAAAATCGCTCGCCCGCTTGTCTGTTTGTCTTCAGCTTGGCCGTTCCTTAAGTTTATTATTAGGCTTTAGACAGGATACTAAGCGTCAGCGTCAGGGGCCAGCGTTAAGCGGAAAATGTGAGAGCGCTGTGTTGGATCTTTATACGAGAATAAAGAACTTGTTTTTAAATCAGCCGCTCGTCACTGACGCTTATTATCGTGCCCAAGGCCTTAACGCTCGGGCACGATAACTAGCGTCAGCGTTAAGCGGCTGATTTAAAAAAAAACAAGTTCTTTTATTCTCGCATAAAGATCAAAGGCAGCGCTCTCACATTCTCGCTGACGCTGACGCTTAGTATCTTGTCGAGGCCTCGCGGCGGGCAGCGATTTTGGAACGCGACGGGAAAGCGATAATTCTATATTACAGACAAATATATTATAACAGTCACACTGAAGGCGGTCAATCGCGGCGGTCCAGTTTAGACCGCGACGACAAGCGATACACCTGTACAAATTTACAGATTTCCCGCGTAAAATATACATCATGGCGGAAAATACTGAAGTGTTTATAGAAACTGTAAGAAGTTATGTGTTTCTGTATGACACTACTCATGAATATTATAAGAATATGTTAAAAAAAAGTGAAGCATGGAACGAAATATCAAAAACGCTAGGCATTGCGGGTAAGTACATATCTGTATTTTTATTATAAATTCAAAGTTAGGTTATGATTCATAATGTACTAAAGTAATCTGCAAATTTTTCTCGAATTTCAA
The DNA here is from genome assembly GCA_014170235.1 of Listronotus bonariensis. Lineage (NCBI taxonomy): Eukaryota > Metazoa > Arthropoda > Insecta > Coleoptera > Curculionidae > Listronotus > Listronotus bonariensis. The sequence continues at coordinate 11,143 of JACEGR010003866.1, read as the reverse complement.
ACGCGGCAGTATTTGATCTTCTGTTTGTCGGTCTTGTGTTTAATAATGCTTGTATTGGTTCATCTTGTTCCTCCGTTTCCATGGCTGTATATTCTCTGGTCCTGTTTTTTGTAATAATGTAATTGTGCAAGCAGCATGCTCCTTTTACAATCCAGTCAGCAGTATCAGCGTCCGTTTCTATGGCTCTTAAGAAAACTCGCCACTTCATGGCCAATATGCCGAAAGCATTTTCGACTACACGACGCGCTCGGCTGAGCTGTGAATTAAATTTTTTCTTTCTTGCGTCATTAATAACTCCAGTTTTTGGGTACGGTCTCATCAAATAAGTTTGCAGTGCAAATCCTTCGTCCCCTACAAATACATGGGGTACTGGATCCTCTCTTCTTGGAAGTGGGTTTGGGGGTAAAATAGTTTTATTTGCAATATACTGTTGGTAGAAAGCTGAGTTTTCAAAAATAGCACTATCACTGTGACGCCCATAATTGCCAATATCCACTACCATAAACTTGTAATATGGGTCAACTATTGCAAGGAGAACTATGGAGAAATAATTTTTGTAACAAAAATAGGCTGAGCCACTACGACGAGGACATTTCAACTTAATATGCTTTCCGTCTATGCTTCCAAGGCAGTTTGGAAAGCCCCAAAGTTTCAAAAAACCTTCAACAGATTGTAACCACATCTCTCTGGTCGGTGATGGTAAATAAATTGGCTGTAGGGTTCGCCAGATTTCTTGGCAGACATTTCTCACAATTTTGGAAACAGTTGATCGTCCAACTCGATAAGAAAAAGCGATAGTCTGATGGCTGTCGCCTGTTGCCAAATATCTGAAAAGAAAAAGGAAAATATACAGTTATTAGCTTCACGACGCTTTGGATGTATGATTTTTTTATAAAAAAATCACACCGCATCACTGCATCATTTTCTATAAAAAAAAACTCGTAAAGTGAATTTTGAACCATTCAGAAGCTGAAACAGCAAAACAAAAGTGGAAAAATTTACGTGATTCTTACTTGAGATACAAGAAGTTCACAAAAGGTGAAACAGGTCAGCCCAAGAAGTACCATAAGTGGCCTTGGAGTACCCACATGAGTTGTTTGGATTATACTCTTAAACCACGTTCGCACTGTAGTAATATACCGTCAAAAGGTTTAACAGAAACTGAAGAAACCAGTTTATCTGAAACAGAAAATTTGTCTCACGATACCCAACAAACAGATGCATCTAGCGAACACTCTTCAGCGACTTTACGGGCACCAGCTCGACCAAAGAAAAAAAAGAAGCCCTATAGTCACTCATCAACTGAAAACTGTCCAGATGATGTCGACAAAGTAATTGATTTTTTGTCAAATAAAAGAAGCAAACAGGACCTAGATGGGATTGATCATTTGTTTTTAAGTTATGCTGCGACCTTCAAAAAATTCAGTCCATTGACTCAGGCAACAATGAAAATAAAACTTGCCACTCAACATCAGCCCCAAAGGCACCCACACCCCATTCCTCATATTATTCCCAGTATTCGGACGAAACGGAACCATATTCACAACCTCCTTCAGCCCATTCCTCACGCTATACGCAGTATCCGCAGCCTTATTCCCGTGCTTCTTCAGTCAATCCTCACAGCATTCCGATTCGGAGACATCGCCATCATATTTACAAAATTTGGACTCAAACCCTTAACCACAGACCTCGAATGAATCGCACTTTGTCTTGACAAAATTTTGTAGCGGAAGATCTCCATGCCGACCCACTCAATTTTCAGGACATTCAGCAAAGGATGTTTATGAAGGGGCAAGCGACATGATTCAAGAAGATCCCGAAGATAATAGTAATTATATTAATTTATCATAGTGGATGAATCGAGGAATAAATAAACTTACCCTAATGTTATTTTTGGAAATTTCAGTTTATATTTTAAGTTTTATGTGCCTGTTCCGTTTTGATTAAGTTACTATACTATATTTGTCATATTCATAACATGTTAATTAAACTGTAGTTTATATATCACACATAAAGTGTATGTTTTTAGTACTTACCTTAAACAAATGGCTAATCTTTCTCTTGTATTAATTGGTTTTCTCCAGTTCGTGGTGCACTTAGCAATATTTGTCTTTAGAAGGTCATGTAATTCTTCAAAACACAATCTCGACATGCGGAAATATTGAAAAATCTATCTTCATGTAACTGTAGTTCAATACAGAGACGATGGTATTCACCAAATTGTTCTCTTTTTTATTGATGGGATGCACCCAGCAACGTCTCTTCTTTTTCTTTTTCTGTAGAGCAAAGAGAAGGAGAATTTGTTCTTTCGTCAGAACTGGACATTGCGAACACATACGCGACCGAAAATAAAGTAATTTCGCAACCTGTGTGGCATTATAGATCGCTTTACCGCCGCGAAGATCGCGCGAAATCTGCCCGCCGCGACAGACCGTTAGTCTATAAGGAAAGTGTGCGGCCCTCGGTGCGGCCTAAAATGTGCTTTTTATAAAAGCAAATAATTAATATTTTATTTTGGCAGATGCCATTCTTAATCAATATTTTAAGATTATTTATAGGCTTTTGACAGGTTTTTATTAGGCACCCTTCGGCCAGATTTATAAATCAAAATTTAATTTTAGTATTAGTATTAGCATTAGTCACACGATTCAAGAACATATATCTTTTAAATTGAACTGTTAATAAAATTAAATTAATTTTTTTAGTCTTAAGAACGACATTAAAATTTTCTAAAATTTAAAACTTAATACTAAAATAGGAAAAATATATATGTATTGCCTGTGTGCCATAAAAGGTTAAAACCAGTACATCCTTATTATTCAAGTTTCATTACTTATTGTTTTAAAATGTAACCAAACAATGCCACAAAAATTGCTAAATTTATTTAAGGTACCAATACTAATGCTAATACTAATACTAAATTTGAATTCTGATTTATAAGTAAACTCGGCCTTCAAATTTTTTCCATCATTTATATTTTTAAAACTGCCGAATGTTCGTCAATGAGTACGTGTACATCGTTATAATGCATCCGATTCAACCAGTAGGATAAAACTTAATCCCACGATATACACGTTTCCGATTAAGTAAAGGATTGGATTAAACGCCATAAGTCAATCCTGTATTTCAAGCGATTTAAATTGACTTTAATGACTAAGGGTACATCGTTATACTGGATTCGATTCAACCGATCGGATGAAAACTTAATCCGACAAAAATTGCGATATACACGCTTCAGATTGAGTAAGGGATTGGATTGAACGCCATAAGTCAATCCTGTTTTTCGAGCGATTTAAATTAAGTTCAGTCCGATCGGAGGTTATATTTGTACGATATTCACGGTTTTGGAGAAGGTTTGAAACATACAGCTGATAAGTGTAGAAATGAAAAAGTGGGAAATGAAAAAAGATTAAATATTTGTTAAAATTGTGAGATAGTGTTTCTTTAGTGGTTTGCGTTATTATTTTGTCTTATATTCTGAAATTATATGAAATTAATTAGAAAAATGCCACAAAAGTAAGGTTAGAAGTTAATTTTTATTTGTTTGCTCACTTTGTCATTGTATACACTTTTCTTTGCCAAATTTAAAATAATTTAAAACCGAGCTAAATTCTAGGACGAAGAGCCACAGTATTAGGTTCAATGCGATCCGTCCAATCGGATTTGATTTTTACGATGTACCCTTAGTCAATGATATAATGGAATTTGTACGTATTTACGGTTTTGAAAGAGGTTTAAAAAATGAAATTAAGTAAAATAGCCGATAAGTGTGGAAAATAAATTACATATTGGGAAACAAAATAACCTTTAATATTGCTAAAATTTTGATAGTGTTTCTTTAGTGGTTTGTTATAATTTTGTCTTTTTGTTAAAATTAAATGTAAATTATTAAAAACAAACCTACAAAAGTAAGGTTAGAAGTTTATTTTTATTTGTATGCTACCTGTAACATTGTATATCCTTTTTTTGTCAAATTTAAAAGAATTTAGAACCGGAATTTTTGCATCTGATAAAATATAAAACGAAGAGCACAGTATTAGGTTCAATGCGATCCGTCCAATCGGATTTGATTGTTGAATTACCCATACTCAATGATATTTTTATATGTGTATTTTATAGTTAATATTAGGTTTTTTAATTGAAAAGTTAAATATTTTATTTCTGTGCTTTTTATTTGACATTTTCACATGGACTTAACCAAATATTTATTATTTTTATAGAAAAAAAAATGTAAATCGTAAAATTATTTGTCACGATTTTTTTTAATGTAATGCATACGTACCTCTTTTAAACTTGGTAAATTATAAATTATAAGAGCATAATTCATAAAAAGTGTTAATCCTCTTATTAGTCTCAAATTAGGAAAAAGTTTTCCTAACGACGTAAGATGTGACACTTTATATAACAACACATAACCAGTAACACGCGTTAGTTCCGGAAACACATATGGGTCATAATCTGCTTCACTAACTGTGGTAGTTATTAAAACTATATACAAAGTACCGGTAATTTCAGTACAATTTCGAAGTTTGTTTAAATTTGTAACGCTATTACGAACATCAATTGATTCGCATGTTTTACTCCGTACAAACGGAAAAAGCGTTATTAGGCAAAATACCAACGCACTAACAATAACGTATTTTTTAAGAAAATAAGCATTGTGGAAGCTGTCTATTCGGTCGATCGTAATCGGTATTTTCTTATCTACGAAGCGGTTCATACTCGAACTCTCAAACGTTTACAAACGGGCGCTCGACGGCGGACTGACAAGCACCAATTCGGTTTCCTAGTCTTGAATCGGGGAAGCAACGTAACGATAGTAAATCGTGCGCTGTGTTTGTGTACATTTTTGAAGGGGGCCCAAAAATTCTAGACAGGTTAGTAGTCTGTTGTGTTGTGTAATAATAAGTTCCGAGGTTAACAACCAACGCTGAGAGAAGTTCATGGCCTGATGTCGATCGGTCGAATCTGGATACTAATTTAAAAGTACAAACAGTTGTTGAACAAGTAATGGTGATATAATATTTAATTGCGGATATACGTCATTGTAAACAGAAGCATAAGAAGACAAATTTATTACATTTTCAGTTTTCTATTTTTAGAGTATGAAACTTGCATTGTGTTGTTGAATTGTTCTCGTTCCATACGAAAGTAGTTTTCGCACATATTTTATGGAATTTAATATACATACACGTTGACCTAGGTGAAATGGTATATTGGCCAGAAAAGCAACAACAAAGCGGAACCGATATACAGTCCTTTGAGAGATGGGGATTTCGGGACAAAAATCGTATCAGTCTTATTTTACTAAAATATTCATGTCAATAGATAATGGTTGAGTAAGGTACAATGCTCTGCTAATACAGTAAGCAATACTGTATTAAGATTAAACATTTAACACATTATTACAGATTTTATGCATTTAGGTTGTTATAAAAATATAAATTTTTGCATTTTTGTCCACGACACGTGCGGTGATTCAATTTGTTTACGTGCCGGAATTATTTATTTAATCCCTACCTGTTGGTATTCTACTCACGCATTGGCACTGAACATTTTGACTTAGCTGATACGGTATACCCAATAGGTTTTTATTTTGACCGATGGTCTTGAAAAAACCAGTTTTTTAATATACATAAACAACTATTTGTTTTAAATTTTTGGGAAATGTAAATTAGATTCCTAGCATATTTAAATACCTGTGGTATTTCAAATATAGCAAGTAAAAAATATTTTAACCGTTGTTTTTCTTACTTACTAATCAGAACTTAATTTTGAATGAAATCAAAGACAATTTTGTGGTGTCAGGCAATGAAATCCATAGGTCAAATTTTGATTAAAATAATTTAAATTTCAGTTGTTTGTATATGTTAATCGTGCTTAGAGGCAACTAAGATAAATGTGACTTGCTATACTGAGTTATTTTTATTTGAGTTATTTATCTAAGTTGGCCTATAAAGAGACTTAGGCTACGTCAAGCAGCGAGCGGAGATCGGCAAGTATGAAAGCGTAAGGCCTCGATCACGACGACAAGCGTAAGCGTCAAGCGTAAAATATCAAATCTCTGTATTGATAGCTTATACCGGGTGATGCATCGCCGGCGGGACATAAGAAATCCCATGTAATTTTTAATTGGGGTCAATTATTGGCAGCAAATCTACGTCCATGGTAAAAACTTTAGATTTTTCGGTTAACTCGTTTGCTAGTTAGATGCTTATATATATATTTAAAAATTGTTACATTATTATCGCCTTATATTTATGAACAACAATAAAAATACCAGTTAGCGTGACATTACGTTGTCATTTTGAAATTTAGTGCTTTATTATTATCAAAAAATCGTACAGTAAAAATATTTTAATCTTGTTGTATTTATATAACGAATTAAGTTAAGTTAAAGTTAACAAGAGTAACAAAGTTCAAGAACTTATGACATTTTTCGCTCTACGATTTTTGATAATAATAAAGCACTAAATTTCAAAATGACAACGTTATGTCACGCTAACTGGTATTTTTATTGTTGTTCATAAATATAAGGCGATAATAATATATAACAATTTTTAAAAATATATTAGCATCTAACTAGCGAAACGGGTTAACCGAAAAATCTAAAGTTTTACCATGGACGTAGATTTGCATGTTCTTCAATAAACTTCAATAGATTTTTTCTTTAAAATAATTAGGGAGCCAATAATTGACCCCATTAAAAATTACATGGGATTTCCTATGTCCCGCCCGGCAATGCATCATCCGGTATACTAGCTAAAATATTTTCTGTTAAACAGCGTCTTAAAACCAGTTTATAAGCATTTGAAACGCTCTGCAAATAATATTTGTTCGTTTCGAGCGGCAGAGACAGGGCTTTTTGCTCACGTAAAACCTACATTGCAGCCGCCTAAAAAATATGCTATTATAATAATTAAAAGTAACGCTTTCATACTCTGCGGTTTTCGCTGGCCGTTAATCCTTGAAATCGTAGCAGTAGCCTTAGGCTACGGCTACGATACCAAGCGTCAAGCGGTGAGTGAAGAGCGTTATATCGTTAAGGCCCATTTTCACCAGTAAACTTTTTAGTCACCAATTCAAAACCAGTTGGTTAAGTATTAGTTAACTTAAAAAGTGTTTCACATTTACGTTTTCGGTATTTGTTAAGTTAATATAGGTTAGTATAGTTAAGACCATATTTATTTCATTCTGAAAACGATGCCGCCAAGTACACAAAAATAATAAAGCAAATAAACCCTTTTGTGAACAATGATTTATTGCAGCAAAAAATATTCAACCCGACGACTACGCCACGCGCCACAGTTTTTATGTACACCAGAGACGAAATAAGAGAATGTTTTTAAGTACGTGGTACGTGTTTTCGCAATATTTTGATTTATTTATCTAAAAAATATGTAATCAGGGTCTGTCAGAGACTATGTGCTTTCGAAAAGGTTTGTTTATTTTATCATTTTATTGTGTACTTGGCGGCATCGCTTTCAGAATGAAATAAATATGGTCTTAACTTTATTTTATTTTATTAGGTTGGTAGCAAAACCGGCCGGGTTTACGTACAACAGCGGCGATATTCTGGTGTGGAAAATTGCCTTTGGATTTTAATGTTATGTTTACGGCGTTAACAATTATGTTTACACATATGGTAAAATAATTTAAGATTAGCCCTAATTTTTTGATTTTCTTTATAAGTACCCGCTTAATTTATTTATACTATTTTTATTAACATTCATTTGAAAGGGTATGGGTATAGATTGACAGGTATGAAACCTTTTAGGTAAATTGTAATAATTATTACTAGTAGTTCTACAGTCTCAACCTACAGAAAAACTTTAATAATCATATTCTTTAAAATAATTTACTCTGGGACAAAATACTCTTGATATTTTTACTTTTTATCACCACTAATGTTTATATCGTACTGAAAATCCATTTCACCCAATAAAAAATACTTGCTACACACAAATTATAAACATTTTTATAGGTTAACCAAAGAAAAAAACCGATAAACCAATAGTTTCACTCTTTCCGCGGTCTTCGAGTAGTGCGGTTCACGTTTACGTAGAAGTCTACATAGACTTCCCGGGTAGGCGGCTGAAGGTGTCGTACGAGCGTTGCTGTACCCTTGGGGATCAAAAAATATTCACGCTAAATTGGGGCTCCTTTCTTCTGGGGCTAAGCGCTGTGAGTGAAGATTCCTAAAGCCTGAGGTTTTTACGTTTTGGTGTTGAACACATGGTGTCATCGTATGGTTGAGGAGTGCGCATGTCTTGCGTAAAAGCGTCAGTGGTGAAAGTGACGGTTATTCGCGATACCAGTAGCAGCCCTTGGCTTGACAGCCACAATTTATGCATGTTTAGAAGTTTGTCGCTGTTGTTAATTGTTTGAAGTGTTTCTTATTCATATGCTAGGAAAGTCTGGGAGTTTTAAACTCGATTATTCCAAGCCGGGAAAGCTTATAAGCAATAGCTTATATGATCGGAACGGGAGAACTGGCGAATTGACTTAGTATCAGAGCCATAAAACAAGGAGATAGATAAAAACCAATAGTTTAGTTAAACTTCAACGTCTTGCTAACATAACAACTGGTTGACTAAAACTTCTCAAGGAAACCCCGGATTATCAAACAGTATTTTTAAATTAATCCTTGGTCTTTTTCTAACCCATTGGTCACCATATAGTGTGAACATGGGCTTAAGAAAGGTTATACTAACATAAAGATCAGAGTTAGCAGATCTTTATGTTAGCGTAGTGGTTTTACACTGTACGCTTGCCGCTAGCCGACCGATACTTATTGGGAAGCTAATTCCAAAGTGTACAATCTCAAATGTTAATACATTTTATAAAAAAAAGACGAAAAATAAATCCATAAATTAAATGAAAACCATTTTTTTTAAGTTTAAATATTTTGTTATGAATATAGTCATGGTGATTATTTATTTAAATCAGCCGTGAAATTAATTTTAATTTCGTATAATATTTAGACCTGGACTCTTGCTTAATAGAATTTATCAAGAAATATTTAACATATGGTTAGTAATATACAAAGAGTATCGGCAGAAGGATATCTCTTTTACCTTGAGCGGAGCAGGCTGTGACCTTCGAGGGCTACTAAACCGAAATTCTAAACCGAAATTGCCAGTGCAGTAGTGAAAGGCGAAGCAACGACTCGGTAACGGTCAATGTATTTTATATAGTTTATTGCGATACGTTTTATTTTTCTGGACTATAATATTCTGTTTAGTGATTTTTCTGTGAATTGTGTAATTAATTACCTATCATGGAAGAAGAAAGAAAAAAAGTAGGCCTTGTTTGCTGTTTTAAAAATTGTAAAAACAAATCCTACGATGATGGTGCGAACAAATTTTACAGATTTCCTCAAGACGTTGAAGTATTGTAATACAAAAAAATTAATTCAAAAGTTTGAAAATATCTGCAAAAATACTAGTTTTTTACATCCTTGTGAAAATTTTCCAATTAATTATTTAATTAAATTATTTGGTAGAGTTAGATTATTCCATACACTCACATGTATAAACAAGAATTTCAAAAATGTTAAAAATAGAAAAATTGTCATATGGAAAAATAAATAGACACTTGTGTAAATTATACAATACATATTTTAAAAAAACTGAAGCGTATCCAGAGTAAATATTATGATAGAAATGTCAATTGCCCAACGATTTTATTATTTGTCTGATCAATACCCCAGATTGATGAGAAGATTGGTGCGATCTGGTAGCTAGGACTTACCGAATTATTTTTTAGCTTTTAGTACAATAAAACCGTTTAACATAAAAAGTTTTTTTTACATAATTTATTTTCAAGTTTTTAGTTTTGTTGTTAGTTGATACTTCTCATTCTATTGAGTTCGCCTTACTATAACTAACCAGAACTAACCAACGATTCTATATTGAAGTAGTTGTGGAAAATATGTAATTCGCCATTTTGCAGCAGCGTCCATCTTGAATTTTATTTTTTTTATAGTGAGCTCTATTCTACCAACCAAGCCCTTTCATTTGATACCCATATTGAGGTAGTTGTGAGAAAAAATATGTAATCCGCCATTTTGTGGCGGCGGCCATTTTGGATTTTAATTTTTTTATAGTGGGTTCTATTCTACCAATCAAGCCCTTCCATTTGATACCCATATTGAGGTATTTGTGAAAAAAATGTAATCCGCCATTTTGTGGCGGCGGCCATCTTGGATTTTATTTTTTTCATAGTGGGTTCTATTCTACCAATAAAGCCTTTTAATTTGATACCCATATTGAGGTTGTAGTAAAGTAATATGTAATCCGCCATTTTGTATCGGCGGCCATGTTGGATTTATAATTATAAAGAATATGTTATATTGTATTGTCATCAAGACTAAGGAAGTGTACCAAATTTCAGATGGATCGGTCGTCAGGAAGGGGGTCAAATTTCAATTACTAGATTTGACCCAAAAAATAATTCCAAATAAATAACAAACAGGTCAAGTAAAACCGTTTAAAAATAGTTTTTTTACATCCTTGTGAACAATTTCCAATTAGTTATTTAATTAAATGGTTTGTTACAGTTAGACTATTCCATACCCTCAAATGGATAAATAGAAACTTCAAAAATATGAAAAATAAAAAATTGTCATATGCGAAAATAAATAGACACATTTCATAATAATTATTAATATATCTCAATACGACATATTATTAAAGCATCTGTTTTATTTGATTGCATAGATGTTATAAAATGCATTATAATAATATTAAAATATATTTTTAAGAGATAGGCGCCTACACATGTTAATTTCTTAGGTACGCTCATGAAACGCCTGCAAAATATGCAGTTCGAGGTCATGAGACGCGCTAGAAGACATCAAAGAAGCCGCCTTCGAGATATCCTTCTGGTTAATATATTTATTCTTGTGTTATTGACAAGCTAACCTAATTTGATCAAGTTAAAAAGTTAAACTTGTAAAGTAACTTCGAGTTTCCAAATATGTAAAATCAACAGTTTATCAAAAAAAAACAATAAAACTTTATTATTATTTTTATTTTTGGTTAAACTGGAAATTATATAACTTACCAACAATCCCAAATTTTATTATTTCTAAATCGAGAATTAAAGAAATTATAGCCCAAAACTATTCCCGTTGCTACCA